>JAWPHD010011197.1:0-67500 GCA_037043455.1 Cyrtodaria siliqua
ACATTACTAAATACATCTCATCCTAATCAAAACACTTAAACAACAACTGTTAATGACACTCATATTGTTGCTCAGGTAAACATTTATCTAGTATCATACTACAGTGGACACACATGCATTTTGTGTCGCCTGCGGAGCATCTCGAACACTTATGGATCCTTTTTCCGTCATCAGTCGTTCGTCGACGTTCGTCCAACTTTAACCCGCAACCTAACTTTGATCATAACGTGAAAAGCATTGACCCATGCTTACAAAACGTCACATACATCTTTATTTTAACTAAGCACATGTAATGTATCACCGAATTATTTTTATGTCGTCAGACATCACAAACACACAAGGGTTGACAACAGGGCTACCGCATTGGAACGGTCAGTGGCAAAAAAGGCCGCTGGGGTTTAAACCACCTTCTAGAGTGCACCAAAGAAATATAAAATGATCGGACAGGGAAAGTAGCATTCAAGGAGGACAGTCAACCACAAAATACAGAAACAAACACGCAAACACACAAACAAGAAGAAGGCAAACGTAATAATAAATGCAAACGACATCACAAACACAAAAGGCTTGACAATAGGGCTACCGCCTTGGAACGGTCAGTGGCAAAGTAAGCCACTGGGGTTTAAACCGGTTCTAGGGTGCACCGAACCTCACTCTTACTCTACTGTCATTCCAATAAAACGGGACAGTGTAAATAAAGAAATCCCCGCCATGAACTGTTCTCTAACAAACAAAACAGCATTAATAGGCAATGTAAGTAAAACACAAAGATGCTCGTGTCTATATAAGTACAAAAGACAATAGCCTAGATAGCGACAAAGAAGGTACTCAATGACTTGGCAGAAGCCAGAGCTACAAGATAATAAACCAATGAGGGCACGACAAAACAAGATTGCAGACAAATATCAAACGTCACCATCCTTTTGAGCTTTAGATAGACGTCATCATAGAGTCCATAGCCTGTCCGGTCATCGCACTTTTAAGGAAAAGCTGGATCAATGAAGTGTGAGCTTTTTTATGTAAATTGATTTTCGTTCATTTAAAAAAGAACTGATACAAATATTGCTTTTTATATGTGATATGTAATTATATCGTGGTAAGACATAAACACTTACATGTATTGCTTTTAGGGTCAAAATGCCAAAAGTCAAAATAACTTTGGCCTGTTGATGAAAATTGTTTCCACTCATTTAAAAGAAAACATTTCGCTATGTAGGTAAAAAAATAAATTAATTTCAGTTAAGCGAGGTAATAATATATGGTATTTTAAAAGATAAAACAAGTTAAAGTTTAACGCACTCTTGATTTAATTACTACGCATCCGAACTCCTCCTAACTGTATTTTATTCACCGATAAAATACAGGTACGTATTTATTATTTCGATTCTAACACAACAATAACCCCATTGTTTACGCTATTGTTGGGGCACTATATATTTTCTCGGAGATCAAGGTAATCAGGCTGCTATGTTTACAGGCTGTTTCATTGGGCGCCCCCGTATGCAAAGTTCTGCGTTTCAATACACTAGTAGTCACGTGACAAAGAATTAGGTCATTGCTTACGTCATATAGTTTGCGCTGTATGACGTCAAACGTTCTCAGCTTGTTTAAGATGCTTATTAATGTTATATGTACTGATGCATATGATGGGTTTATATCGGAGGTGTGGTGCATGGTTTGGGAGCATGGCAAGTTTGTTGTAATTAACATTTCATTACAATTACTGTTGAGTTTGTCTTCGTGACCTATATTTACCAAGTGACGTCATGTAACGTGGCGCTTCCAACGGATGAAATATACGTGGGGAATTAATGAAATAGCTGCATTTTATCGTAGAATAGCATACAGCTGTCTCTCTTCTTCGTGTATATGAAAGACTGCGGAGGTCGTGTTAGAATGTATTATACACTATGCAGGTATCCTTACATACTACGTTTATAATTATAAAATGTATATTTAAGGTATGATTTCGAATCATGTAAAAGAGAATGACATTGCATTTATAATTGCTGCATAGTAAGGTAGACCCTATTGATTTTTGGGGTGAATAGGTCAATGGTCAACGTCAAATTGACTGTTTTACTTGAAATTGTGTATTGACAGTATATTTTCAAATTGCAACAACTGTTTGTTTCTGTCGAGGTGGTAATTTTAATTTCCACTAAATAACTTGTAAAGGGTTGTAGTTTGGTATTATAGCGAGGATTGTGCGCATATAAAATCGATTCAAGCTAACCAGTAGGCCTTATTGCCTACTGACCGTTCCAAGTCGGTAACACTGTCTTCCCCCCCCCCCCCACCCCTTCTGTTGTTTGTTGTCTCTTTCATTGTAGTTTCTAGTCCTTGTTTGCAGTACAGTGCGGACGATGCCATTGCGTTCGGACGCTGTGGTTTCTATAGGACCCTATATATCATTTTGCACACATCAACTTTATAACATGTTTGTCCTTGGTTAGAACATGACTCCTAGTGATTTTTGGGGTCATTAGGTTAGAAGCCAGTGTCACCGATAAGCGCAATGTAGGGAACAGAATTGTTCTGAGGAAACCCCTCTAAATGGCATAATGTTAATGCACATTTTATAATATCATAGTAGTTACATGATTTACAAATATTATCGTACTATATTACCTGGCGGATGTGAACAGTAGGTATAAGCGTTACCAGAAACTTCCTTAGACTGAATGACAACTTTATTTGTAACAGGAGTTATATCTGAAAAGAAGGATAACCATAATACAATGTTTCGAAAAAGAAATTGCGAAGAGGCAGTGTTTATTTGTAGTTATATTATCTGAAGATACATATGAAGAAGAGAAGAGAATGAAGAAAGAATAAGAAGATTATTTCTGAAACAATAAAAAACTTTAGTGGTAATTTCGTAAGATATTAACTAGCTCAAAGTATATTGACTATGTGTAAATACAAGTCAGTAAGTGTGTATAATGGTTTTTGTGAAAGAGGTTTAAACGCGTATTTAAATTTAAAAAAAATAGGTATAAAGGTCGAACAGGAAATGCAGCATTCAAGGACCGCAGTCAACCAAAAGCACGCTTAGAAGTAAATAACAATTATAAAGATGACTAAAAGGCACGACAAGACATCACAAACATGAAAGGGTTTGCACACATCTCAATTGAAAGCACGCTTAACTTGTTGCAATACCAACACATAATATAGGTGAGGTAATTCAGTGAATTATTATTCTTCTAACAATGTATAAGATGTTTGTGTTTAATGCGACTCTAACGAGAAATAATCAAGATCAGGGACACTGAACAGTATCAAGATGTTTGCACCAGCATTGAAAATACCCGTATGAACATGTATGAAAACATTAAAATAATCAGTAATTTAGACATGGCAATGTATAAGAATATTGAATACAAGTGCGGAATATGTGAATATCAAACTACCCCGTGCTTCATCAATGGCTATATATGTGAATACCAAACTATCCTGTGCTCAGTCGATGACTATATATGTGAATATCAAACTATCCCGTTCTCCATCAATGTATATAAATGTGAATATCAAACGATTACGTGTTTAATCAATGACATCATCCATGACAATGCACTCGCATATGCAAAAATGTGATATAGGGTCCTATGGAAACCACAGAGTCCAAACGCAAAGGCATTGTAGATCCGCACTGTACTCCAAACGAGGAGCATTATTGAATTAATTATACGATGAAAAATACAAAATACACCAGAAAGGGTGGTGAAGACAGGGTTACCGACTTGGAACGGTCAGTAGGCAATAAGGCCTACAGGTTAGGTTGAATCGATTTTATGTGTATACAATCCTCGCTATTGTCCTGACTTCAGCACTCAAATGGACAAGACAGTGTAAACAAAACTACATCCTATCAAAAGGAATTCTCTATCAATAAAGTCCACATACAGAGAAAATAATAAAAGAAACACTAAGATGTTGTTGTAAAGCTATATAAAATACAAAATAAGAAACAAGTGGTCAGGAAATCCGCCAAATCCCTTAACTTACGACGTTTATAGACCACATCTCCATAAAATAGGAGTTGTGATATTCCTAGTCGCAGAACTTCTCATGTAGGAACTTTGAGAAAGATCTCCGTAGTTGGTGATAACGAAAACCCTGCTGAAGAAGATTATTTGTAATAACTTGATTTCGATCATCGAAGTCTATTACATCATTACAAGCTCTAGCAAAACGAATGAGCTGGGATATATAAACCCCGTATGATGTAGCACGAGGTACATCCCCATCCAGGTACACACCCCAGGTGTGGATAGTTAACGATGTTAAAGTTGAAGTCATCACTCTTATCATAGATTTTAGTATGTATGAAATGATTAGAAATCGAGACATGAAGATCGAGGAATGCTGCTTCAGTATCCGAACAGTTGACTATATTCAACGTGAGCTCTGGTGGATAAATGTTAGAAACCATATGAGCAAAGAACGGATTATCAATATTGAGCATGTTATCTAGATACCACGTTGTATAATTAAACGCATCAATAACTTCGCTCTATCTAGCAGGTGACAACCTCAACATAAAATCTCTTTCATAGCAGTACAAAAACAATTCTGCGACCAGTGGCTCACAGTTTGTACCCATAGGAATACCAACAACCTGGCGTTTGTACCCATAGGAATACCAACAACCTGGCGGTAAACAGTTTTACCGTATCTTAGAAAGATGTTATCGAGAAGGAAAGATAACGCTCTACAAACATCGGCACAAGTCCACAAATTATAATTATCAATAGGGGCGTTTGTAAAGAAAGCCCTGACAATATTACCAGCTAGAAAAGTTGTACATTCTCTAGCAAATGTCTTCTGGTTTAAACATATATTATTTCAACATTTTTACAACATATATATAGTGGTTCAGTACATAATTAATAGGATTGGAACGAAAGAAAAATCTTATAGAGCTCCTCTCTTTAAGTGTCTTCTAAATAAGCTGAAGCAATTTATATTTGATTAGATTATGTGGTAGAGTAGTATATAGTGTGGACAAGTCGTACATGCTTAGAGAAGAGGCATGAAAATGCTTACACCGTAGTTTATCATGGACTTTTCCAGAGTTTTTGATAGACCAAAACAGATTGATTATCAATTGTTTTAGTTAATTGTTATACATATCAATTTAGAAGAATGATGTGAGGAATATAGCAAACATACTCGCATCTCCAATTCCGAAAAACCCAAACGTCCAGTACGGTCCAGTATGCTGTTTATTTACATCTTTTAACAGTTTGTTCTCCAGAATCTCATCTGCACTAGCCATTGTAAAATTAGTTTTGTTCCGACACACGTTAAAGCCTTCTTTCCATGTTGTATATTTTTGGGATACGAACCAATCTGAGTTGAATGTGTCTGAAAGAAATGAATTTCAACTCGTATTATGTTTACATATGTATTGAAAGTAAGTATAAATATCGAACAGGAAATGCAGCTTTCACAGAACGCAATAAACCCCATAACACGCAAATAGACAAACAAGAATGGCAATAGTAATAATAAAGGCATATGACGACACACACACCAAAAAATAGTGTTGACAGTAGGGCTACCGCCTTGGAACTGTCAGTGGCAAAAATAAACCAGGTTCTAGGGTGCACCAAAACTCACACTTACGCTACAGTCATCCCAATTAAACTGGACAGGGTTAATAGAGAAATCCCCGCAATGAACTATTCTCTAACCAACAAGACAGCATTAATAGGCAATATAAGTAAAACACCAAGATGCTCGTGTATATATAAATACAAAAAAACAATAGCATAGAAAGCCACAAAGAAGGTACTCGATGACGTGGCAGAAGCCAGAGCAACAAGATAATAAACCATTCAGGAAACGACAAGACAAGACCGCAGACAAACATCAAACGGCACCGTCCTTTTGGGCTTTAGGTAGACGTCATCATAGGGTCCACAGTCTGTCCGGTCATCGTACAATTGAAGAGAAAAGCATAGTGGCGAACTGTAAATGGGTCCACCATCAAGCATGCAGTACGTTACAAAATGATAGGGTCATAACCTCTTTTGATAAACCTTTTAACAAGTTTAACAAAGATAGTATGAAAGTGATCATGACCAAGAATCTTACGAAGTTTGTAAAATCACATCACCATAGAAGTCAGGTTGTGAATTGTGAAGCCGTATAGTGACACCTAGTATCGTCTTAAACTTAGTTTTACCCACTAATCTGAAGTGTTAAGAGACACTACAATTATTGCATACCCGGTCGGCACTCGATGTTCGGAGGACAACCCATCGAACATTAACACTTTATTTAAAAGGACATATGGCAATTTTTAATTATTTTAAAACGCGATTTCCCGTTAGTTTTTCTACATAATTTACATTACATTTACAAGAATATCATTATCAATATTTATTTGAATATTTCAAAGCAAACTGTGTTTGCATACTACTACATGTAACTGTTGACTATATTGCACAACACTATATTTCAACGTAGATGTTAAAGCAGGAAACGTAGCATTCAAGGACCACAGTCAACCAAAAACACAAACAGAAACAAACAATAATTATATTGAAGAATAAAAGGCAAGATATTACATCACAAACATATATCTTTTATTCAGCAAAGTTCCAAAAGATCATAAGACCCACGAGGATATAAAACATATATACTTATGCAAAAGTACTACTGTTTCAACATCAACACGATATATAATTGTAAAGCTAAAATAACCCTAATTACTATTATCTAACACATTTAGCCCTCTTGCCTCAAAGGCTGTAAAAACAAAGACACTTAGATTTTTATAATTTTGAGATTTTCACTATTTGTAAGTTCCAACAATTTAAACATACTTGGTCTTTTCAAATAATACTTTTTTATGTATGTTTCTCTTAACTCATTATATACTGAACATTCAATAACAAAGTGATACTCATCTTCTAGTTTTGCGCATGTGATACATTTACGTTCATTTATTGGTATGCTATTCGACTTATGCCATCTTCCAGCTTCTATTTGTAAGTTATGAGATGAGTCTTAATCTTGATAATGCATTTCTATACTTTGGTATATTTATAACATATAAGTAAGGTTTCATAACATAGTTATCTACTATCAATGTGTACAAATTAGCTCTGCTTGAATTTTCCAAACGGGAGTGCATATCTTGCGCTGTGGTCTAGTGGTAGAACGTTGGACCCATGATCCAAAAGAAGTGAGTTCAATTCCCGCCATTGCCATATGCGTTGTGTCCCTGAGCAAGACACTCTATCTGCATTGCTAAGTACTGGTTCTACACAGGAAGACATCGAGAGTGATACAAATAAGGTCATAGAGCTATCGTTACAATCGATGTAAAATAAGTAAGTTTAAACTAATCATGTAATCGTTGTTTAACACTGTAAAAAAATAAATCATTGTTCCCTACACCTTGTAAAAGCCAAGCATCGTAAAAGCCAAGTGAGGCTAATACATGTTTTAATAAAGTGACCCAGTTCTTTTAATTTGGATGTAACTCAGCATCACGTCTCATCAGATTGTAAACATGTTTTGCAAAATGTTTGCATGACATCCAATCATTTTTAAACAATATTTCAAAATATTTAAATACCTTTTATTGATTAGATAAGTCCTTCCTAGGTCTCCATATGCAAGATCATTTTGTGTACATCTTTTAACATTTAATACTTTCTTACAAAAAAGAGTATGCATTCTTTCAATATTCGAAGCTGCAGAAAAAAACAATACTTCAGAACCGTAGTCCAATACCGGAAGTTCAAGTTTATCAAATAAATCCAATTTGTGTTTAATAGAGATATTTGTAAACTTAGGTTTAAACTCCCAGTGGCCTACTTTGCTACTGGCCGTTCCAAGGCGGTCTATTGTCAACTGTTTTGTGTTTGTGATGTCGTTTGCATTTATTATTACTTTTGCCTTCTTGTTTGTCTGTTTGCGTGTTTGTTTCTGTGTTTTGTGGTTGACTGTCCGCCTTGAATGCTACTTTCCCTGTCCGATCTTTGTGTATGTCTTTATACAGATATTAATTCAGTTTAAAAGTAGTCTTCTGTGCTTGGCTTGCTAAAGTGACCTGTGTTTCATTAAAAGAACGACAACACCAAGGTAGCAAAATGACTTACCAATTTCAATTTCCATAAAGGGTTGACAATAGGGTTACCGCATAGGAACGGTCTGTGGCGAAGTAAAAGGTCGCTGGGTGTTTAAACCACGTTCTAAGATTTATTTAACCATCCATCCATCAAATCCATCCATCCATCCATCCATCCATCATCCATCCATCCATCCATCCATCCATCTATTTATTTATTTGTTTGTTTGTGTGTTTGTTTGTTTGTTTGTTTGTTTATTGATTGATTGATTGATTGATTGATTGATTGATTGATTGATTGATTGATTGATTGATTGATTGATTGATTGATTGATTGATTGATTGATTGATTGATTGATTGATTGATTGATTGATTGATTGATTGATTGATTGATTGATTGATTTATTGATTTATTTATTTATATTTATTTATTTATTTATTTATTTATTTTTATTTTTATTTATTTATTAATTTATCTATTTATATTATAGGTTATTGCATTTGTATGGCTAAATATTACTTGGAACGAGTTGTTTTGGCAAAGGACGACGAGCTTGCGAGTCGTCCTGCGCCAAAACAACGAGTTCCAAGTAATATTTAGCCATACAAATTCAATAACCTTTTTATTGTATACTTTCATATTGTTTTTGATCAATGTTAATTGTATGACTATTACTTTTCATTGTATTTGTGTTATTTTTATAGCTTTTGATGGAATTCCTATCTTGCCATTCAGTTTCATTTTGTGTGGATGATTATTTTGCGCGAAAACGACGTCGACGTCGGATGACGTCATTAAAAACAACAAGCCATTTTCTAAAGTTTGTTTACCATTCGATAACGTTAAAAACAGTGGGTGAGTGACCATTTCAGTTATTTTATCAATTTTTGCCATAAAAGGTTGAAAAAAAACACGTATTTTTTTGTTGACACTATAGGAAGGATTCCGTTATTTTTATTTGAAAGTAGTTCCTTATTTCTATTTCGCGGCTCTTAGCAAGCACGAGCAAAAGTTCCCGTGCAATATGAATGCGTGCAATATCGTAGAATATTGCACGCTTAGCTCAATGCAAACTAAACGGGACAATATGAAAGTATACAATAAATTTATTTATTAAATGGTCTACAATCAAAATCATATTTAAAACGTCGTTTTAAGAACGCGTTTTGGACATTTCGACAATGCGCGATTACTATATCAACATCGAGAATTTTCAGAGTATATCTATTTTCGTCCATCTAACGCGTTGGTGAATACCTGGCCGCACATTCGTTTAAGGTCGTTATGAACGGTGGCTATCACATTTCCACAAGTGTTAGACATTGAAAATACATGAGAGATTATGTCATGATGTACACTTGAACTACGGTATATAGAGAAGAGTATTCGCGCGACAACATGTGTACAATATAGGGCCGTATTTTTGTATATTTAATTTTAAAGTATGCAACGTCTTTATCTGCGTTTAGTCATTCGCGCCATAAATATGTTTCTTTAGCGATTACAGCGCTTAGTGTTGGTTATATGCCCTTAACATGCCTTGATAAATATTGCATTGTAATTAAGGTGTACTGTAGATGAATGAATGAAGGGCCCGCACAAACCCCTAACATTCAATTCCAAAAAACATTTAAGACTGAAGATTAGGTTTTATATAATTTGAAACGAAATGAAAAGTATTACACCTTTTCATGATTAATAATAAATTATTTATAATAATAATTTAATAATAATAATAATTATTATTATGATTTACATGTATATTCTCGTATTGTGCTCTAAGTCATATGGCGTATGCCACTATAATAAGCGATTAACCTGCTTACTTCTATTTAATACGAAAAGTAAAAACATATTGTTGACCTTCTGATAGTGTCTTTTCCCGACTTTCCAAATATTTCTCATCTTGTTATTGAATCATGGTTCACCAAAGCATGATGCGCTTACCCATCGAGGGAACGTCCAGTTTCAAAACAGTACTGTCGTTATTTATGTTAATATCTATAAATATACAATACCTTTTTTTATTTTTTATTTTTTTATTTCTTGTTTCAAATATTTGAAACGCTATGATTTTAAAGCAGATTGATGTATAATATTAGTAAATTACTCAAAGTAAAATACTTATGCCATAGTTGCTTACACGACTTATAAACTTTTGCCAAAAAAAACAATGATTCTGTAACAATTAGAGAAGAGAATAATTTTCTTTAGTAGTTTGATCAATGATGAATTTACCAGGAAGTTTATTAATTTTAAGTTCATAGCAGCACAAATGACACAATGGTAGGATAATTCCGTTGCTGGAAGAGCACTTATAGAAGACACTTAATTATTAGACAAAGTCTCGGAAACAATAAAAAATGTCTAAAGTGCTGCTTCATCGAAGATCAAAACATTTGCGGTGCCCTTAAACGTCTACCATCATTCTCCCATTGATGATTCTTAGCTTAGATTTAATGCAAACAATTATAGATTGACCTTGTTCAGTGATGAGGATGTCCGTGCTATTTTTGAGCCGATGAATATAGTCTGACAAAAAGTCCATAGATAGGATATCAGCATCAGCATTAGTTATGTGGTCAAATTCAATGTAATCATCGAGAGTACCTGACAGTGTTTGGTCATTGAAATCGCCCATTAATAGCAACTGCACTTACATAGAACAATTACAGATATCGACACTTAAATGTTTTAAAACGTTTATCGTTGTCTGGATAAAATTATTTATATATTGGTTGAATATATATATATATATATATATATATATATAATATATATAAAAAAATAAAGACTCTATGTTAAATTTTTTAACTCCGCCAAGCTTTCGTACTTGCGTCCTTCATCAGGGCTAATTTACTACTCAATGTATACAAGTAAAACGGACGTGACGTCATAGTGGGCGCGTCACAACGTCGAGTGTAATGGCGCGCTATTCCTTCAGATTGACGCCATATGGCCGGTATGTTCGCAGCTTACTCTTCCATAACTGCTCAATGGTTTTCCGGTATTGCTCGTCCCCATTCAGTTTCTCCAAACCCATCACTCTAAAATCACAGACACTGTGTCCATCTGTATAAAAGTGTGCTGCACCGGATCGTTGTACCGTGTCCGTATTCGGGATAGGTTCAGCAAGTGTCTCTGATACAGGGTATCGCCCGTCTCTCCTACATAGATGTATCTCTGGCAACACCTACAGTACACTGCATACACTACATTGGTTGATTTGCAGGTGATCAAGTTCCTTACTTTGTATGTATTCTCGTTAACATCGGTGAATGTGTCAGACTCCATGATGTACGGGCATATGCAACATCGCTTCGCTCCACATGGGCGGCATGTGTTGGACTCCTTAAAGAACTGCCTATTGTGCTTCTTGTGTACCAGTATGTCTTGCAAGTTACTGTCCCTTCGAAATGCTATTATTGGTGGTTCCGGGAAGGTCGCTTTCATTGTGTTGGAAGTATGAAGCGTAGGTAGGTGTTTTCGCAGAATTCGACCTACATTTGGTAATGCTCTAGAGAACGTCAGGACTTGGTTTCTTTTTTAGCGCTGTTATACTGTAACAATTTATCCCGTTGTTTTGCATCTACTTTCTTTAATTCTGTCTCAACAAACTTCCCATCATACCCTCTCCGTTGCAACTGTGTCTTAATGTCCGCTCTGTGCTTTTGATAGCTAGACTCTTCTGAACATATCCGTTTTATCCTAACTCCTAGACCGAATGGAATAGCTTTCTTTGTAGATGCCGGATGGGAAGATTCATGTTGCAAATATAGATGTTTGTCAGTAGGTTTTGTGAACAAGTCTGTTTTTAGTGCTCTATTGATGATCCTGGTCATCACATCTAGGAACTCTAGCTTGTCTGATGAATACCGCATCTCTAGTTGGATTCGCGGATGGATTTGGTTTCCGATTTCATGAAACGCCTTTAGTTCCTATACCGTGTGTCCACAGTCCCTATACGTCATCGACAAACCGGAAGTACGACAGTGGCTGTTTCAACGATCTTTGGAACAGTTCAGTTTAAGTAGTATAATATATATATATACTACTGGATCCAGCCGTTCGTGCCATTGTGAAAAAAAAGCATCCCTTAGTGGACATTGATATTTGGCATGTTATCAGGAGTTCAATGTACAATTTTACCGTGTCCACTACCGGATATTTTCCTATGATTACTGCCGTTCGTAGCCATGTCCACGACCGGTCGCATAATACTCACTGACATATAATAATATAAGTCTACGAACGGCTGTTATTTTTCACTCGAAAGAAACGCAACATGCCCAATGAAATTATATTCATGAAATATAGATAGGTATATTCTAAGTAGGTTTATTAATCGGTGAACCATTTTATTCATGATTTATTTGACGTCACGTATTTTATTTTATGACGTCACGTTTTCACGTCTCACGTGAAGCCTTAACTTAGATGACGTCATTGATTATTTTAGTATATCTGCACGACTTCTAACAAATAGTCTAGACTCTGTGTCATAAATAAGTGTTATTGCCGTATATCAGGTGTTTAGATCAAACTTGCTTCGCATCAAGATCTGATTAGATCTTGTCTCGTTTACTAATAATGTACTTATGTTACCTAACTTATACAGTATAACCTCTATTCAGCGACAACCCAAGGGACCTATCATAAATGGTGTCTTAAGATTTGTGGTTTCTCAATACAGGTTAATTAAATAGACTAGTAGTGACAGATTATGAGATGTATGGTCGCTTGATACAGATTGCGGCGGCCACTTAAGCTATTTTGACCGATAACACTTAAGCTATTTTGACCGATAACACTAATCACCATTGAACGTTTTGAACAATTAAGATGGTACAACAGTTGAAGGGAATCGTGTATGTACTTGTATTTTTTAACGAAACCGTGGCCGGGATAGTAAAGATGCACTCTACTCCACTTTCGGTGGGAGAGGTTATGGGGGTGGGGAGCGTACTTTAATTCGCAAATATGACGCAATTAATGAACATGCTGTTTCCCTGTTTATAAAGCTAAAATATCAAGGTACAAATCTGATAAAAGTAGAGAACTAGAGCGGTGAGAGAGGAGTATTTATTGTTACATATGTGTATACACGTATGAGTTTTAACACCGGAATAACAGTCAAATACGATTAGTCAAGTATATTCTGTGGCGATGAACACAATATAATCTATAGAACCAACTATATCAGCATGTGTAAACTCATTTTTTCTTGATTGCTAACGTTGAGATTGAGGTAATGTATGCAGAAATTAGCTGTCAGAATCATAGCTCTTATGTTTTTTGCCCAGCCCGCTTAACGATCACAATGTCGTCCGGGCACACGTATGTGTCAGTAAGTTAACTTGCGTTCGTTCGTGCCTCCGACTTTCATTTGTTTATATATTTTTCATTATTTTAATGATTTTAAGCAAACTTCACCAGCAAATGTCATGTGGCTGTGGCCTTTTTTTCGACGAAATATAGGTCATAGCCAGTCTCCGCTGCGAGATGCGTATCTTGCTCCCTTTCTTGCAGGATATTCACTAATCTCCGCCAGCGTGTTCCTTATAAGCATCTAACATCGTGTGTGCTAAATGTATGGTCACTGCGACCTACCTTGAACAAAATATAGGTCACGTCCGGTCTCCGCAAAGACATGCTTATCTCGCATATTTCTTGCAGGATTTCCACTAACCTTCACCAGCATGTTTCTTATATGCATCTAACATTATTTGCAAAATTTCGGATCGCTGTGATCTACTTTGAACGACATATAGGTCATGTCCGGTCTCCTCTACTGTTTGCATTCTCACTGTTAATGACATTAATTGAATTAAAGTAGCTATCCCGCCAACAACAGCCGAATTTTACAACATATGTACATCGTTCTAAATTTAACCTACTGACGACGAGATATATATACTGAAAAAAATAAAGTTTAGCAAGCCCTTATGCACATCTAGCTTAAATAAGTGTAATGTTATTTTATAGTGTGAAGTATTTTAAATCATCGGCATAACTTAGATTGATCTTCTTTTTCACTTACTTTTTGTATTCCAATGTAAGTATCAGAGTTATCTCCCATTTAGTTAAAATATACTATTTCACATTTAAAAATACAAATAAGGTAAAGAGCAAGATTAAACATTACAAAATATCTATTATGGGATTCAAGTTATAAAAATCTCTAAAACAATCGACAATTTCCTTGCCATTATTAAGATATAAGGAACCAAAGTTTACCATTTGTGAAATTACCTCCCTTTACATTGAAATAAGAGCGACATTATAATTTCTGTAAAACAGGTAGATTACCACATGTTGCTATTGTTTTCGCATATTTTTTTTGAGACTTATTCCCTTTATATAGCTGATAATTATGTAAATTATATTGCCCATGACCGCTTCTACACATATCCTAGAATCTGGTCAACGGGACTTATGTTATTTACTTGCCAAACTTATTTTTATCAGTATATATAACTTACATATTTTGAGAATCCAAACTCTATAGACACAATATAAATGGCTTTAACCAGCTAGGCCAAACCCTAAAACCGGTGCGTTGAATTAAGAGTTACTTTTATTCATTTACGGGTATTCAAGAACCCGTGAAAAATTATATACTTTTATTCGGCACATATACATTATTATATGACGTGAACATCTGGACAGATTTCTGATAAACGGTTTTTTAGTGCCATTTTGCCGTTATTTGGCGGATTAGTTTCCATTAAATATTATGCATGTAAGAAACGTATATCTCGTGTGATTGACCTGGGTGTAGTTCACATCAAAGATATGGACTACTTCTCCATAGGTATCGACAAGCATGCCGTGACCTTCTACAGTTATAGGTGTTCCGGAAGTAAAACAAATCCCATTGAGTCCTGTACACATTTCCCAAGCTTGCCAGTTGCAATTGTTTCAAACAAGTTCAAACTAAGATGTACTTACATATTCTTAGTGTTATGAGCTTCCTCTCTAGAATACTGCAGAGAAAAGTAGGGAGCAGATGGCATATAAAAAATAAAATTCTGATCTTTGTTGACACCGTGAACAAACTGCATTCATTCGACACCTCTTCATATATTCTACTTTCACTTTCAAGTGTTAAATAAACAGGTATCCGGGTACCTGCACTACACTAACTGCCGAATATATGCCTTTTGTTTGTCCATGATCTTTCTTGTCGTGCCCTTAATGGTTTATTATCTTACTGCTCTGGCTTCTGCAAAGTCATTGAGTACCTTCATTGTGGCTTTCTAGGCTATTGTTTTTTTGTATTATATTTACACGAGCATATTTGTGTTTTACTTATATTGCCTATTGATGCTGCCTTGTTGGTTAGAGATTAGATCATGGCGGGGATTTCTTTATTTGCACTGTCCTGTTTAAATGGGATGACAGTAGGGTAAGTGTGAGGTTTGGTGCACCCTAGAACCGGTTTAAACCCCCAGTGGCCTACTTTGCCACTGGCCGTTTCAAGGCGGTAGCCCTATTGTCAACCCTTTTTGTGTTTGTGATGTCGTTTGCATTTATTATTGCTTTTGCCTTTTCGTTTGTCTGTTTGCGTGTTTGTTTCTGTGTTTGGTGGTTTACTGTCCTCCTTGAATGCTACTTTCCCTGTCCGATCTTTTTATATTTCTTTTGGTTCATTAACGTGTTCAAAGGATATACTCCGATGATTTAGATTTAAACATATTGTATTGCCAATATTTTACAGACAGAATAATATCCACATATATACAATAGAACTATTATAATGACAAATGGGTCGAGTAACAAGTTCTACCAACATTAGTTTAAACCCTTCCCAGTAGGAAATACTCCGATACCGCCCGGTTTACATCATTACATCATTCAAGTGGCGTGTTCAAGAATACACCGACGAAATTCAGTGGTGCCGGTAAGGCTTGCACACGGGTTCTTTGGAATTCAAGTTATCCACTAGGCCACGCCAGCCGATTGAAAGAGTACGAATTCCTCGTCTGATGTTTGGGGGAAATTCCTCTAAATGAACATGAAAATCAGAGAGGATCGACACATTAAGCCATTTGTATTATTGTATATGCATTCGACATTGCAAATTCAACCAACAGGAACCAGTGCGAGAAGCAAGTAGAAGCTAATGCTAGGAACAATCAGGGTCTGAGACTTTGCAAGTAATATATATAGCACAATTTTTCGAGTATATGTAATATATATAGCACAATTTTTCGAGTATATGCGAT
This sequence comes from Cyrtodaria siliqua, assembly GCA_037043455.1. Lineage (NCBI taxonomy): Eukaryota > Metazoa > Mollusca > Bivalvia > Adapedonta > Hiatellidae > Cyrtodaria > Cyrtodaria siliqua. The sequence continues at coordinate 16,323 of JAWPHD010011197.1, forward strand.
TTATACTGCTTCTCGAGTGCAGTATAAATCGCATACGAGAAAAATATGCTATAAATGTCTTGTACCATAGCCATTTATCCAACTACGTGTTCGTTGGCGGACGGACTATAAACCTTAGAATTACACACACACACACATTTATCCAACTACGCTGTGCAAGACGTTTTAGGGCGGTGCAGTTTTCAGTAAAAATAACAGCTCGATCCAATCAAGAAATAGCATTATCACGCGGCATGGGCATGACCCATGTTTTGATTATTGTAGCCAATCGCCTGTGTATATTATTGGGCAAATCCAATGTCAAGGAGTGCTGTTTTGATAATGGATAGTCGTGTTTTACATATTTGATCGACAGGTTGTGTGTAAACATTACAACTACGCGCGTGTAAAATTAATTCAGTAGACCATGGTATAACTGCCGAATCTGTCATTTATAGCACGGCTGAAATATACCGGCATTTATAGCACGGTTTAGGCTCAGACCTTCAGGTTTATGAAAATTATATCATAAGCAAGAATTTGTACTTACACAATGACATGACGTCGCTTTTTTATTGATCTGATATTACATTAGACCCTAATGTTGATGCGCATGACTTTTATCTGACCCCACGTGTAATATCAGATTTTCCAGGACTCGTATAAAACGTGGATATTCAAGAATAAGCATTTAATTACGGTGTTTTTGTCCCCATTTTTACATCCCTTTTTGTTTATAAATATTGGCTAGTAATTAATGATATAGAAAATGACGTGATCTACAATTGTTCAAAATTAAAATAACCCGTAAAGGCCACTTAAAACGGTATATGAGACATATGGTGGGTCGGTGCAAGCACTTGAACACTTTACTGCCACTTCACAAACAGGAACAATGAGAAAAAGAAAACTGAAACTGAAACTGAAACTGTTGCAAAATCAAAATTACCCAACCATAGTTACCATAGTGTATTTAAATCATTTACAGCCACTTCAAAACAATAGGAATTAATGAGACACGCGAAACTTAACATCGCGAAACTTAACATCCACTTAACATCTACTTCACAAACAATTACAATAAAGGGACTTTTATTTATTCTCTGTATTGCCTCGTTACAGAGATTGTGCAGTGCGCAATAACATGTACTAATCTCTTATTACCTCACTGACCTAACTGAAATAGCAAGTGTGAGGAACTAGCAACTATTTGTGTGTGATACCACTATAACAGCTTTTGCTGTGTACAATGATTATAAATTGTTTTAATAAGGGTTGACTTTGTATTTGCATTTAGCACGCATTTGTGTAGAAAAGTAAGTGCACTTTTATAAAAAAAACAACAGTTGTGGTGGAAACTAAACCAAGTCTTTTTAATCGAATTAATATGCTAATTTATTATTTTCTATACATATCAAACAATGCATCAACTTGTATTAATTGCATCAATAATAAGTTATGAGCGGAAACAGCTTATATCATCAAGTTTCAAAAATGAAATTGGTTTGAATGTTGTTTAACAGCTCATCAACAAACTATAGGTTATTTAGAGCCGCCACAGGGAAAAAATGGTTTGAATGTTGTTTAACAGCTCATCAACAAACTATAGGTTATTTAGAGCCGCCCCAGGGAAAAATTGGTTTTAGTGTTGTTTAACAGCTCATCAACAAACTATTGGTTATTAAGAGCCGCCCCAGGGAAAAATTGGTTTGAATGTTGTTTAACCGCTCATCAACAAATTATAGGTTATTTAGAGCCGCCCCAGAGAGAGGGGAAGCTGCCATACTCTTACTAGCGAATATATTCCTATGGTTCTCTTCGGAGGATATACTCCAATATGCAAGAAAGTCTGGTTGATGCCCATCCGAAGGAAGAGGGTTAGGAAAAGTGTCGTAAAACGGTAAGCCAGGTGCACATCTTCACTTGCGGATCAACATTTCTGTAAATTTTGACAATTTTTTCAGCCCCTTTTTTGACTAAGTTAAGGGCTATATTTCTCTGGTTCTTGGTCCAAAATAAAAACGAAAACCCAGGTGAGCATTTTCACTTTCTGGTCAACATTTCTGCAAATTTTGGCGACCGAGGGTTAAACAGTAATGGAGTAGGGCGCGACACAAGTTGTACAGCCCTATTTTGACCCAGGTGCACATCTTCACTTGCTGGTCAACATTCCTGTAAAGTTTCGCGACCGTGGTAACAATAGTTATAGAGGATCGTACACTGTCCTGTTTTAATGGGATGACACTAGGGTAAGTATGAGGTTTGATGCCCCCTTGAACCGGTTTAAACCCCCAGTAGCCTACTTTGCCACTGACCGTTCCAAGGCGGTAGCCCTATTGTCAACCCTTTTGTGTTTGTGATGTCGTTTGCATTTTTTATTATTTTTGCCTTTTCGGTTGTGTGTTTGCGTGTTTGTTTTTGTGTTTTGTGGTTGACTGTCGTCCTTGAATGCTGCATTCCCTGTCCGATATTTCTATCCTTCTTGCTTAACAATTGCATAGAATCAATCTTTTCATTGGTTATAAACTAAAAAAGTGTAGAAAGATCATTTTCTTGTATCAGTTTGGCGTATTATAAGTATTGCGCATGTGCACTACTGTGTCAGAAATAAGTCCACACACAAACGAGGCTTTATGATTTGGGTGAAAAAAATGCAAAATATACATGAACCGATTTTCAAAATTCATTTGAGCAGTATAAACAATATTTTGGCAGTTATGAAATTTTGCCTTATATATGTACTCGCCCAGTTTCAATATTTCCAGATTGAATTAGATACTCACATTGCGGACATGTTGAAAACATTGAAGTATACTCAAACATTGATATTTTTTGTAATTGACAGGGATCGTAGACTAGAAGATTTTCATGTGTCGAGAGTAAAATATATTTTTACTTTTTTTGTAATGGATAAAAGGATACATGTTGGAATAAATAAATGTCCTAACCCCTGTGATGCTATGAACTGTTTTGTTATGCGTAAAATATAACATTTTCAATTGAGTAGAACAGTAATTGAGTGTATCAATAATTTGCACGTCACTGATGCTATTTGTATTTGTAACCCTGAATGAAATGGGGTTATCATACAGTTTCCGGTGATCGTTTTCATTAAACTGTAATTATCACACCTAAAGATAAAACATATTGCACCATTTTAATATAAGTTACCATATATGCTATTTAAATGATTATAAACCCTGTTGTAATGATTGCTTGAACAATATTTCCACCACATATTCAATGAAGTGTATACAATATGTGTATCAAAAGGTTATAAATACAATCATATGTATGTAATTACATCATGTTTTTCCTTCATTATTTTATATATAAAATTTCCAAATGACGTTAACATGATCCATGGTCGTAACCATTGTAACTAGACATTTATTCAACGGACCTTTTGTTTGCTACATACCTTAACATTGAACATCTAACTTAATTTCTGATACTATAAAACATTTGGATATATGCATATATAGGATAATATCACTTCAAGTAGATTTTGCATATTCAAAATACGTCTTAACAATGATTCCTGTTTACACATTTTTTTATGAAAAAACATTTTGCCACCCGAACATAATGCATTTTTCAACAGTATACGCCTGATGACTTTTTTGGGGCACATCCTTGCATCTTGCTCTATGGAAAACCATTATAGATTATCATTTTATAATTCATTTCCCTACTTCTTTAGCGTAAAGGCCTGTACTACGACTGTATTACAAAAATCAACGATTTTATTAATTTTTCAACAATTTGCCCCAGAAGCTGTCACATTAACTTACGATAAAGTGAAACATTTGTATGTATAACTGTGCACCATTTTATCACTTCCATTAGATAAGTTTTTGTTCAAACATCTTATTATAAAATAATTCCTCGTTTCAGCGATTTTTTTATGAAAAACACATTTTTAGATGCAAAAATAAAGTAATTTATATCGTCGTATGCTAAAGGACTTTTTTCTGGCACATCTCTGTACCTTTCACTGTGCAAAACAGTTAGAAACTAAGTTTTTACAACTCATTTAGTTTTTTTTTTAATTTATAGCCTAGCAACACCAAATGTATTACAGAATTCAACGATTTTATTAATTTTTTCCAAGTTTTGCCGCAAAATCTCATATTATTAACCCAATAGCCATCTATAAAACCGTGATTTACATGGAGATGTATTTGGAAGAGCATTTCCGCATTGTTAGAAATTCTAATTTGATCAAATGATTTTTTATAAAATTATTCCAGTTTCCGGAGATTTTCTCTTAAAAACGCAACTTTTACCCCAAAATTTACCATTTCCCACCGTCTTTATCTTGATGAGTTTTTACTGAATGTCAGTGTCAGTGATTCTAAAAATCCTAAATTACTTTCTGTTGGACTTTGTTTGACCTTAAAACCTATAATTACTAGACTATAATTCTGCCTTGTGAACTTAAATCTCTTACGAGATCCCAATTTAGAAAGTTGGCGTAGTGAGTTCAAATTCTCTCCCTTTATTATATTTACTGAATTCACAGTATCCCCAAGATCCGGCACCTTTCATTGTCACTGTCTCAATATAGCTGTATTTGGCTGAACGCTTAAATGTGGCCCACTCATATGAGAAATAAGTGTATGTATGTATGCGTCTATATGTTAATTGTGCCTCCAGACGAGTGTGGTATGATGTAGAGATACAGTTCATCAACGTGTGTTGCAGCTACCATTTTTAAGGAGTGAATTCATACGCTTGATTTCTGTGTATCTCATCATAGCTAGGCGCCCTGCCGTAGTTCGTCCGAAGGTTGTCTGTCCTTGGTAGTTCACAAATGGTTCTCCCTATACATATATATATATATATATATATTGTTCAATATTAAAATAGTGTTTATTTAACTTCAACCAAATATAGTTTATATTCATTTTTATTTCGGATAGATTTTAAACTGAAATGATTTTGTATCGAAGAATTCTGCCAGATCTTTATCATCCATTTATGCTATTTTTTAATCCGTGTTAAATATATATAAATGGAATCGTTGAATCTTGGACGTGTCAAGAGTCAAACATTATTCTTCCAGTCAAGGATTCAACAATTCCAAAGACATCAAACATTCCCAAGAAATATAAAAAGATCGGACAGGGAAAGTAGCATTCCAGGAGGACAGTCAACCAAGTCGGTAACCCTGTCTTCACCATTATTTCTGTTTTGTATTGTATTTTTCATTGTTTAGTTAATTTGCTCTTTGTTTGTGGTACAGTGCGGATCTACGTTGCCATTGGCGACCAATCTTCAATAACTATAGAAGTGTTCATTAATGAGTTTTTCCAATGAAAACCCATGTATACTGTAACACAATTTTTGTATCTTAACTAATTTTCTTATTTTAAATATATTTTAGAATAGTTGTGTGATAAGTATTGTAATTTGAGCAATAGTTTCTAAAATATTTAATAGCGACATATTTAGAGTGTTACCCTAACACAAGACTATGAGCTGATAAAACAGTAACATGAATCGAAGTCCGCTTAAAGTTTTCAATTTCTTAAAATCTGTAGGAAATAATATTAAACAAACATAAAAGGTTGACCCATTTATTACAGAATGTTCAGTCTATAATAAAATGAACATATCCTAAATTGCGTCCCTTTTAAATGAATATCGTTTGAAATTCAAGTAACTGTAATTCAGCGCTAACATATAAAACAAATTAAAGTTTCATTTACAAACGCATTTGTAGTAGTAATGCTAGTACAACATGATGTAAACGTAATTTTAGTTGGCATATTTAGAATTAGAACATCGAAAGCTGCATTAATTCAAAGAACTAAACAAAAGCATATGTACCCAATTGTATAATGTTATAATTTTAGACTCTTTACTTTGCAGTTCAACCGTATTACTAATCAAGCGTGAAATAGGGAAAACAATGATAATCGTACTGATATATTCTTAGGTGGGTACTTCGAAATGTTGACTAGTATATATACCAACAACCGAAATATGATATCAAGAATAAACAATAATACAGTAAATTTCAGAGGAAGCATACACAGCGTACGTCAGTAATTAGTACATAACTGCTGTAATTAGGGCGAATATAGAAAAACTTACCAGAACAACTGCTCTTTATGAGGAAAACAGCGATCACAATCCCCTGTATGGAATATCGACATGTTTTATATCCAGCCATGGCAACACACGTACACTTATCTGCTTATACACAATTATACGTAACTTTTATGTTAATGTTCGTTCATAATTGATTGATGTTTCCTTAGAATTCGCTTTAGTTTTATAATCAACCGAAGGAAAAAGAAAACAGTTTGTATATGTGTGTATAATCGGTTTTTACATTCCAGTTCTTGCAGAGTCGAAATATGGACGCTATTGCCAATTGCCAAACACTACACTGAGATAACTTTTGATTTTCTTGATATATAAAATGATTATTATTCTAAATGTTGAAAAGATTTTAGTCGGCCTATGTCTATATAATAACGTACATACTTGTGAAAGCCTAATGAAATGGTGACTTAAATGTAAAATGCACTATAGAAGTATATATATATATATATATATATATATATAAGCCGTTTTTATCGTGTGTATGTACATATATAAACGCGTAATGATACAGTATTTACCAACTGATTGCTACAACACATTACAATAGTATGTAATGACTTACATATTAATTAAACTTAGCAGAGATTACGTCCGAAACTGTTCACATGTTTGTTTATACTGTTTAACCATGTTATCATACGTTTACCCTATTCGGAGGTAATTGTCCTAATAAACACATAAACACATTCGGTCTATTCAGTTCATAAACGCATTCGGTCTAGTCGGGTCATAAACACATTCGGTCTATGCCATAACATGTTATAAACAACATGTTTATTTTGTTTTCAAAAAAGAAGTAAACCTTCGCTTTAGAATTAAATCGTCTATAACAACTTCCCATGAGATTTTAATGAAACTATACTATTAGGCAAACTTAACTAACATTAATTAATTAACTAATCCGGAGAGAATATAATTATTTACAATCCCGAAAGATGAACTCGCAGTGCAGCACAAGGATAATACGATTAAATATTAGTTTCCGGTATAACATCTAAATACACTTCAGTTTGAACATGGTTACATTTAAGTACGGACGTGCGATGTGTTGATTCATTTGAAACTATTAATTAAAATATAAAACTGGGCGAGTAATTATAGTCTCGCGAGAGAATACGCAGCCATATAACCGCGTAAACTGGACAAACATTGGTGAGGCAGGATTCGCTAAGATGTCAACACGGATAAAAACATTTTGGGAAGTGGGGAAATGATCAAACGAAAAGACTGAATGTATGAAAATCACTTCAGAAAGTGGAAGACCACATTCATTCACCCCTCGTCATATTAAAAGCATATGAGCTGTGATTAGTATTTCCTTTCGAAAATGTAACTACATTAATAAAAGATTGTTCAATAACCACATTTTACTAAACTGAATCTTTGTGGGCAAGTATAGTTTTACTTTCCTATCACTCATATGCTTTGCTTTGAAGATATCGTGAAGGTCCTAAATAACAAATATTCTAATCAAATACAGCTTGTCAAATCACATATGATTAAATATATGGATCTACTATGCTTTGCTCTAATATCTCAAATATGTCCTGCCCCTCATATGTTTTGCACGGATATATGGAATATGTTCTATTCCTCATATTATTTTGCACGGATAAAAGGACTATGTTCTATTTTTCATATTTGTTTTGCACGGATAGAAGGAATGTGTTCTGATCCTCATATTTGCTTTGCACGGATATATGGAAAATGTTCTATTTCTCATATTTGTTTTGCACTGATAGATGGAATACATTCTATTCCTTATATATGATTGTGAACGGATAGATGAAAGATTTTCTATTTCGCATATTTGGTCAAGGATATATGGAATATTTCTTTTTTGGCACGGGTAGATGAAATATGTTTTATCACTTACGTGCTGCGCTCCGATTGATGGATTATGTCATCATCTCTCATATATGATTTGATAGATGGAAAATGTTTAATCACTTACATGATATGCATTTATAGATGGACTATGTTCTATCACTTACAATTTTGTGCACGGATAGATAAGAAATCGTTTTATCACTTACATGATGTGCATTGATAGATAGAACATGTTCTATCACTTACTTGCTTTGCTCTGATAGATGGAATACGTTCTGTCACATGCTTTGCTCTGATAGATGGAATACGTTCTGTCACATGCTTTGCTATGATAGATGGTTTATGTTCACTTATTTGTTTTTCTCTGACGGGTCGAGTATGCTATAACACTTACATGTTTTTCTGTTATGGATGGATATAGAAGTACCGTCATAATACACGTTTTGCTCTGACAGATGGAACATGTTTATCACTTACATGTTCTGCTTTTAAATATATATCTATTTACACATATTTCGTGTTATCCTTTGTTACTCTGGGTGGATACCATGTTACTTCAACCTGCCGTTTCCCGAAAGTAATAGGTTATGAACAATTCATCCATTATTATGAGTATACAGTCATTCACTTTACTAAATTAGCCGTTAATTGCTTTAGAGTAAGTTAATTAGTATAACAAAATGTGAACCAATCCAACGCTTAGAGAATCAATCGAAGATGAAGAGAACCAGTTTAACAATTTGGTAATTCATTCATCGTAATGCTAAACAATACGTTGCGAGTGCGGGAGGGGCAACATTGTAAGAACTATCTACCACAATGGCGAACACTACGATGTTGGGACGGCACTGTAGGTCTGGCTGGGAGACTTCACATCGACAATGTATGCCGTATTTGTATTCAGAAATGAGATATAGGGTCCTATAGAAACCACAGCGTCAGAACGCAATGGCATCGCAGGTCCGCACTGTACTGCAAATAAGGACTTGAAAAAACAATGAAAGAGGCAAAAAACAACAGAAAGGGTGGTGAAGACAGGTTTACCGACTTGGAATGGTCAGTAGGCAATAAGGCCTACTGGTAAGCTTGAATCGATGTTATATGTGCAGATTTCCATTTCTTTTTCAAATTTCCGTTTTATCAAGATATGTTTATAGCGCATGCGGTTTATGTCTATTTTATATCCCTACCTCATCCCGTCCACCTATAGAAGGTCAAACATGTTTTAACATAAGTGTTTTAGAGATATTTGGGGCGAGTTGTGTGCTGGTAAGTAACTCTGCAGAAAACGTTTTATTGAAGAAGTGCTACTATTTAGCATTGGCATTAGCTAATACTGAGTAAAATAAAATTTGAACAATTTGAAAGCTAATATTTCTGATACTGTCGCTTCTTTTCTCGATTTACACTTCTCTATTGAAAATGGAGAAATACGAAGCAAAATCTATGACAAGAGAGATAATTTTAAGTTTGATATCGTTAACTATCACCACTTATATTGGGATATTCCTTTAACAACTTATGGAGATTATGTTTCTCAATATATTATTTTTATCTAGAGCATGTAGTGGAGTTCAGTACTTTTTAAAGTAATTTAAGAACTCCTCTGCGACAAGTACTGATACTATTGTGTTTACAAACTTCGTCCTTGAATGCTACTTTACTTGTTCGATCTTTATATCTACTTTGTGCGATTCTTGATCAAAATCATTATTATACAATCTACTGAAACTTGATCAAAATCACTTTCATACAATCTATTAAAACACTGAAATTTGTTTAGTGCTTTGTGGTGGGCGTAAAAGGTTGTCCCGACTACAATTTAGTGTTATTACTTAATGGTACTTTGAGATCGTCAAGCCCAAACTTTGTGGCTTTAAAGTAGAATATCGCTTAAGCCTGCGTTGCACTTTATACTACCTCTCATGAACAGACTCAATAAAACTGAGTCTGCTACTTTTATCTTTTGTTTGGGTTTGTTGTTTCCAAGTGATAACGTTTTAGTATTTATTAGTAAGAAGTGTATCTAACGCGGTTTTGCCCCTATCATTCTGCAACGCACTGCATGTTTAGTGGTATGTTTAGTGGTAGACCCATTAACGGATCGTCACTATTGCTTAAGTAATAATTATGTCTTACCCTAGAAACGGTTTAAACCCCCAGTGGCCTTTGTTGCCAATGTCCGTTCCAAGGCGGTAACCCTATTGTCAACCCTTTTGTGTTTGTGATGTCGTTTGTATTTGTTATTACTTTTGCCTTCTTGTTTGTCTGTTTGCGTGTTTGTTTTTGTGTTTTGTGGTTGACTCTCGTCCTTGAATGCTGCTTTCCCTGTCCGATATTTTTATCGTTCTTTACATATTGTCTTATCGTACCCTTAATGGGTTGTTCTCTTATTGCTCTGGCTCCTACCAATTCATTGAGCATATTTACCTGCATTGTGACTTTCTAGGCTTTTGTTTAATTTTATTCATATATGCATGGTCATCTGTGTGTAATATTTATATTAACTATTAATGACGCCTTGCTTGTTAGATAATAGAGTCTGACAAGGAATTCTTTATTTACACTGTACCGTTTTTGGGATACCGGTGGAGTAAGAGTGGGGTTTGGTGTACCTTAGAACCTGGTTTAAATACCCAGTGGCCTTTTTGTCATAGACCGTGTATATCTACGTTTATCAAAAAAACATATATTAATAAAATGCTTAGAACAATAGAATAAACGATAAAAAGAAATATAAAAAGATCGGGCAGGGAAAGTACACAAAACACTGAAAAAAAAACGCAAACAGACAAACAAAAAGGCAAAAGTAATAATAAATGCAAACGACATCACAAACACAAACGGGTTTCTTTTCAGTATAATATACGGAAGCTCCATGTGAAGATGGTAATGCGTTAAGCAGTCACTTATAACGGAACACATGGCAATTGTAATGTGTCTAGTAAAGGGTTGACCTATTAAATTTTTCTTTATTAGGCAATGACCAATAGAGCAAACCGATGCGGAATCCTTCGGCGTTTATTGTACGTAACGTTATCTGACGTCATGCACGTAACGTTGTCTGACGTCATAAAACAAACAAACAATAACAACATGGCGGCGTCCTCGATAAGCCTGACCTTATGAGAAATAGGTAATAATAGTAATTCATACAAAAATGTGGATAATCTACATGATAAATAGAATAGTATGTCAGTGCCTTTTACTATCAAGTTTATTAGGCTCGGCAAGAACAATAGAATAAACGGTAAAAAGAAATATAAAAAGACCGGACGGGGAAAGTACACAAAACACTGAAAAAAACACGCAAACAGACAAACAAAAAGGCAAAAGTAATAATAAATGCAAACGACATCACAAACACAAACGGGTTTCTTTTCAGTATAATATACGGAAGCTCCATGTGAAGATGGTAATGCGTTAAGCAGTCACTTATAACGGAACATATGGCAATTGTAATGTGTCTAGCAAGCATTACAAGCAGCGTCTGGATTGATTTATTAAGTAGCATTTTGACCTTAAACCTTGCATGACATGAGTTGTTTATATTCGCCTCCCATTCAACCATAGGTTTAAATGTATTATTGGTGCAGTATAATCAACAGGAAATACTATGCAAAAACAATTTGCTTTAAAACTCTATCATGTGTTTAGGTCATCTAATAATGTATATGTGTCTATTAAAATTAAAGGTTTAAAACTACACGTGATTGAATATGCGTAAAATGCGTTATGAGTTGATAACTCTTAATTCGACGCTCCAGTTTCGGGGTTTGGCCTGGCTGGTTAAAACCGTTTATATTGTGTCTATACTAAATGTAGTGTAACATGTGACTGTTGTTAGCTGGATAGCTACTTTAACCTATTGATGTTATTAATATTAACGATTGAAAAAAAACGCAAGTTATGTAGAAAAACTAACGGGACGTCGTGATGTTTTAAAACATCAAGGTTGTTGTGTGTGCCTTCAATTTTGGAGGCAAATATATTTAGATTGAAGGTCGAGAAAAAATTGCTTCAATACGATGCAACACATAAATGATCATTTTGAAAATTATATTTAAGTAACCGGATATGGACAATAGTGTTAATGGTCACACATCTAATATAATCTTGATGCGTAGTTTGCATTCTCATTTGTGTACATTATCAATTGTTTTAACTTGATCAAGTCATTGCTTCCACCGAGTCTTCTATAAACTTCTATAAACTATACTCAGTCAAACAAGAAAATGTTCATGTTTATCTTTTGAAATATTCAAATAAGCAAAAACAGTTTTAAACTATTCAAAATGTATGCATTAATACATTAATGGCACGTTTTACTTTCCTCTCTAACATAACGTTATGATGTTTGAACACACTTATGACGTAAAGGTTTACGGCGATGTAATATTCGTAATGAGGCTGATTATGCAAATTTGAGTTCACAGTGTTTTTCTCTTCTTTTTTTTGATCCGGTATATAAAAAAGAGAGTGATGATTAATGTTTGTAGTAATTTTGAGTATTGTATTCCTGTACTCATAAAGTCAATGCGCATACTCCCGATATGTTTACTGTTTACTATTTTTTTTTTAAAAATAATCACTTAAATTGCATGTACTGACAATTGCCCATCTATTTGTGACATGTACGCATGTCCAGCAACTTGGAACATAATAATGTTTCGTTAAATATTTTAATTATCATATTCGTATCTGTATTGTCTTCTTATCCAAGCTTCATCATAGTTATGATGAACATGATATCATGAACACAATGAAAATTTAATATGATAATACCATCGGGGTAACATCAGATAATTATTTGAATAGGCAGTGTAATGAAAGTGTCAGAAACCCACATCCGTCAGTTCAACAAAAAATGGTATCCCCAACCCATGTATATAAGTGTCAAATCATATCATATTTCGGCTAGTTCTGGTGTTTACATATTTATGGCTGTTAAATCTATCTTAACAGAAATTATACGTTTATTTTTTCCAAATGGACATAAATAAAATACAGGCCTTATTATGTGGGTGGGAACCTAATTAAAATGCTGATGATTTTTTAGGCATAGTCCATATGAGTATTTGCAATAACCCGTCCTTATCAAAGAGGAATCACGGCTCACATAACAGATACAACTGCATGTAGAAGCATGGAGTCTCATTCATCTGATCTTAATTCCTATTTTAGTCATGTGTAAACGTTTCATACGCATTATTCTAGATTCAGATACATATTGATATTTTCCCTATCTATGTACTGAATTGGTTTCTGGGTGACCTTGAAGATGGCCTTGTCCACTGGATTGATGAACCTAAAATTATAAGAAATGCTGTGATTGTCAAGTTAAAATCCACATGAGTGAGGTTTCAACAACAACTTAGATTTGTGTAAATAATAAAGTATGAGTCACTTCATATTAATATAGTGTTAATTATTATGAATAACTACATCGTAATATTACGAGATAAATGAAATATCTACCCAAATATCGGTGTATTTGTATGCATGTCTTTATTTGTATTTCATGAACTTGTGTCGCTTCTATTCTCGATTTACATCTCTCTATAGAAAATAAAGAAATAATTAGCAAAATCTATGACAAGAGAGAAGGCTTTTATTTTGTTATTTTTAAATATCCCCACTTAGATGGGGATGTTCCACTAGCAATTTCTTATGTGGTCTATGTTTCTCAATTTATTCGTTTTTCTAGAGCATGTAGTCCAGTTGAGGACTTTAATATTGGCAATACTGGTATAACTAAAAACCTGCCCACCAGGTCTACCGTTGCCATAAAATTGGAAAAAATTATCATCGTAACCTTGATTTACTTTTAAAATTTTGAAAGTAATTTAAGAACTCTTCTGCGACAAAGACTATCACAACGTCACTTCTATGGTGACGTGATTTATAAACTCATCAGATCCTAGATCATATTTCGCTTGCATGTTGTTGAACAGTTTATCAAACTTGGGTATGATCCTATCTTGTTGCAACGCACTGCATGTTTGGTGGTTGACCCATTTACAGATCTCCACCATGCTTTGCTCTTTGATTGTGCGATGACCGGACAGATTGTTGACCTTATGATGGCGTCTACCTAAATCCTCAAATCCTAAAATGATCGTTTCGTACCCTAAATGGTTTGTTGTTTGTTGCTCTGGCATCTGTCAAGTGCTTGTGAGTACTTGCATTGTGGCTTTGTAGGCTTTTTTATATTAATATAAACATGATCTTCTATGTGTTTTACTTATATTGCTCATTTATGTTGCCTTGTTTGTTAGAGAATATTACCTGTCGGGGATTAAGTTACTTACACTGTCCCAATATATTGGGATGCTAATAAGGTAATAGTGTTGTTTGGTGCACCGTAGAACCTGGTTGAAAACCCAAGCCACTTGGTATCCCTATATCTATTGTCAATCCGTTTGTGTTTGTGATGTCACATGCATTGCTTCCTAATAACATTGCAGTAGCTGTTTGTTTTATTAAGACTGTTTTTGGTTGAATGTGTTCTGTGAAAGCTATATTTCTGTTTAACATGTATACCTATACTCTAGTTATTATAGATTTTAATGTCAAACAAATTCCAACAGAAATTATTTTTTTAACCGAAGGTCCTATGTTACACATTCGCAGAAAAAAAGTCCGGAAACATCGCATAGGTGCATTTTGAGATATTTTATCTTTAATTCATCAATTTTAATACAAAAATGCAATGACCCCATGAGCACACCTTAGATGATTTTCTTCAAGTGACACTCTAGTCGCTATGACGTAACGACTATGACGTAGCGACATCAACAATGTCAGGAATCAGATTTTCAAGATTGTCTTTACGATATTCTGACGAAACCCAGCAATACATTACAAGGTACGTAAACTATGGGTCCTGTGATAGACTGTAAAATACCATATGAATGTTTATGATTAATTGTGTGTATAAATTGTGAATTCGGCTTTCTTTAGCAGCCGATGCGTTATTGTGTCACCGGTTTTCGTGGGATCATACATAGTTTCAATAGTTTGTATGCATATATTTTATGTTTAATTAATAATATACATGCAATACACTTAATTTGAATGTATTTACAAAATGTTGTATAGCAAACAAATAAAAAATGAAAAAAATAACAAGCCTTGAAATATGTCTATTTTTTTAATCTACGGAAGCCCATCCGAATAAAAAAAAAGGAAATTATATAAAAAAATTGCTATTTGTTTCTCCTTACAAATTGTGCATTTACTTTAAGGAAACAACATATTTAAATGATTTAAACATAATTTTTAACACACTCAATCGATACATATTGAATAAATATGTGGACGTGTTTATGAACGACGTGAGGATAAAACCATTTGGTTTTGTTTCTGTGTTTTGTGGTTGACTGTCCTCCTTGAATGCTACTTTCCCTGTCCGATCTTTGTATATTTATTTTCAGCTTTCTACAGTATATACTAGACTTTAACACTTAACGTTTACTTTGGCTGGTTTTCGATGTCTGAAATGTTATTTGAATTTATTGTAAAAAAAGAGTATGATAATGGACCTTTGGAAACGGCCGAGCACGACACATACGAAATATTAAGATGACTAGATGGATGATGTTTTTGTTCTGACTAAATCAATTGGGTACATACATTTCCAGAGGAAAAAAGGGAAATTTTACATAAAATCAAAATTGATGTTTTCGCATGCAAGTGAATTTGGCTAGATCTATCTTAAAATTAATACTTCATTTATACAATATGGAGCAAATATAGAACACTTTTATCAGGTTTTAACAAGATATTAGGTCTGTAATGGTCTAAAATGTAATTATGTCTAATCATGAATTTGGATGTATGATGGTTTTATTTTAACAAAATCATGTAAATAAACACTCTTTTCAAAACAAGAAAAGGAGGCACATTTAATAAATATTTGATATAATAAACTCAAACTGATATTTTCTATAAATAAAGCATGCATAGTCAATTGATAAACTCAAACTGATCTTTACTATACATAAAACATGCATAGTCAATTGATACAATAGCCCAGATGTTGAGTATAAACCCATTGCCTATTATTTTCATCATAGAGTTAATAAATGATTTCTATTTCAGTGAAGATGTCGATGTATCCGTCCTGGGTAACATAAAGAATGACCAGCCAACTTCCCAAGTATATGAAAAGGGTATTCAAAGTTTACTGCGTGCCAGTCAGGAAAGAGGTTGAAGAAATATATTCAAACGTAATCATCATAGGCATGCAGAAGACATTTAAAGAAGGAAAACTATCCTTAGGTGAGTATAGGACAGCTGCACTGTGAATACAATGCATGGACATGATTTACATTTTAAAGGTAACTATAAAGGCAGAAAGAACTGGATATTGCAGCAGGACACAATTTGTATTTCATGTCGAGCTACATCTAACTTCAACAAATGTCAGAACTTGCGTAATCAGCTCCAGATATCTGGCAAGCGTTTTGTAATGGCCATCATGTTCTTCGGAGAAGTGACCGTTATTGGACAGGCTACAGATTTAGTTATTGAACAAGTTTTGATGAGGAGTGTAAAGTCTGTTGGACGTATGACCCGAGGACGTGAAATGAATGAAGCTCAAAGAGCACAATGGCTTCTTTCGATGCCTGCTTGTGCAGATGTAAATAATGCCATGCAAATGTTTACATCAACAAGATATGAAACAAGTGACCAGCATAGAGACGCACACAAATCAAGAGTGACTAGAGAATATAAAGACCGAAATACATTCACGGATTTTCTCAGAGAACGCAATCCCTTTACAGAAGAAAGTAAGAACCAGGTGCTGCTGCAGAGGATAATGTTAGTGTTGATCCGGCAAGATTGGTTGGTCAAAATGTGTTGGACTCGTTAGAAGGACATACAGTTATGGATTATAGCTTTAAGAGGTCAAATCAAGCTGTGACAATGGGGGCCAAAACTACTTCAAAGATTGAAGGAGATGGCATTCACGTTGATGCACAACTTCTGTTTCAACGCTTTATGGCAGTTGCAGACGATTCGTTGGATGATGCAGAAGACGTATTTCACTATGAATTTAGTAGCCATCCGTCATCGCTGTTCGATTCAGCAGGACTTTTAAGAGAGGCACAGAAACCGTTATTAGCCAGTGCAACCTGGGAACAAGGGAATTGTGAAGTTGAGACACTATCTGGACAAAACCTGAAATACGTCCTAGATGGTGGTACCCTTGTTCAACGAATACTTTGGTCATATGGAACAACATTTCATTCTATTTGTGAACAGTACACAGCACTTGTAGAAAGGAATTATGGAAACGCAATAGTTGTTTTTGACGGTTATTCAAGTGGACCATCGACAAAGGATGTCACACATGACAGGCGAACAAAAGGGTTGATAGGTACACACATTAAATTCAATGGAAACACCTCATTTAAAACCAAAAAAAAAATTATTCCTAACAAACATTGAAAACAAGCAAAGTTTTATCAATTTGTTGGCTGTACATTTACAAGATAAGGGTCACCGAGTTATTCATGCAACATAGTTCTCATAGCTTAGACAGCTGTATCATTAGCGGCAGACATACCGACGGTTGTTGTTGGGGAGGATACGGATATTCTCGTTCTCCTATGTTATCATGCGGACACAAACCGACATAAACTATATTATACATCAGATACCAATGTCGGTTTAATGAAAAAGAAGATATGGGATATTCTAGCAACTACACAAGTACTAGGGAAGGAACGTTGCCACCTTCTGCCCTTTGTGCATGGATTTACTGGTTGTGACAACACTTCGATAATTTATGGAAATTTTGGAAAAAGTGTAGCTCTGCGAAAGTTGGCATCTGATGACCATTTCAGACAACAGGCCGATATTTTTCTGAACGAGTCATCACAAGACAGCGTTATTACTGCAGGTGAGGAAGCGCTAATTTGCCTGTACAACAGTACACGATATCAAGGTCTGGACAACTTACGATACATCAAATTCATAACAAAGGTTCACACCATTATAACTGTGGTACAAGTACACACCTTACCTCCCACAAAGGCAGCTGCTCGATTCCATAGCTGGAGGACTTACTTACAGGTTCAGACATAGATAGGAAGGTACTAGTACTTAAATTACAATATTTATTGATATTATAATATATGTCTTTACAAAGAATGTTTTTAAATGACGACAATAGTAAGTTAGATAGTTTATTAGTTTCTTTAACCAGTTTCCTTTATTAAATTGCTATGTGTTTTAGAGAAGTGTTCTAAATAACCAGTCTGTTTATTTAATAGAATCATAATGATATATATTCATGATATTTGTTTCTTTCGCATAACGATAGTTACTTTATTTGCAAGGATTTGAAACCACTTGAATGGGGTTGGAGTATTAGTTCCCACGGCAGATTGAGTCCGATAAAGACACTACTCCCAGCTGCACCACATAGACTTCTAGAGAGTATACGTTGCAACTGCAGGGTTAATTGCCAAACAAAACGGTGCAACTGCAGGAAACATGGACTGCAGTGTTTAGTTGCCTGTGGAAATTGCGAATAGTAACTCCGCAGCAATCACAGAAGACATGTTGGAGATATAAACTATATTATAATGTTTGTTCACATGCGGGCACAGTGGGATGAACCACCGACTTTTCGCAGTCTTAATGGATAGCTTCCTCACACATGAAGATTCCTGGTCATACGAGGGCTCGAACACATATCGGATAAGGGCAAGTGACTGCAAGGCAAGAACTCTACTCGGCCACGGATATCCCATAATTAACCTATGTTAGAGATACGCACTTCAGAAAGAGCATAAAAACTATTTCTTTTATAGTTTTATCAAACATGATACTTATAATTTATATCGGTCTGTCAACGTGCATTATCTATGCATGCATTATCGTAAAATACTGAACAATAACCTCAACGCAACGTAAACGCGACAATTTGCAGTATTCAATTAACCATTGTATCACTTTAATTATGTTTTTAAATTCTCATTGTAACTAACTTGTTGTCAAATTGAAAATACTTTTTATTTTAAATTAAATGTTAGTGTCTTATCAATCTCCGATATCGTGATTCACATGCAGATGGGTTTCCCCACTTTAAAATCAATGTAATATGCTGCAATGATGTTTTATGAAATCATTCCCGTTCCCGTTCATTTTCCTACTTATTTAGCTTACAGACATCTACTACAACTATATAACAGAAATCAGCGATTTTATTAATTGTTTTCAACATTTTTCCCCAAATTTGCACAATGTCAGAACTTTTGCATCAATTTATGATGTAATAAAACATGTGTAATTATGATTGTGCATCATTCTACCACTTCAATCAGATTAGTTATGTTCAAATGACGCCTTAAAAATATATTCCTGTTTTCAGTGATTTATTTATGAAAAACATATTTTAAGACAAAAAAAATAAAATCTTATAGATCATCACATGCTTGAGGACTTGTTTCTGGCACACCTTTGAACCTTTCTCTGTGCAAAATCGTAAAGAACTGAGTTGTAATATGGTATTTAGTATTGTTTTTAACTTATAGCCAAGAAACACCCAACATATGACAGAAATCAACGATTTTTTCATTTTTCTACAAGTTTTGCCCCAAAATCTCATACTGTTAACCTCAAATTGATTTCTTACACCATGATTTACATGAAGATGTATTTGGGAGAGCATTTCTGCACTGTTAAATGATTCTTATTTGCTTAAATCATGTTTAATAAAATTATTCCAGTTTCCGGCGATTTTCTCCAAAAATCGCAACTTTTACCCCAAAATTTAGCATTTCCCACAACGGAAAATGTACGGACTTTCTTTCTGAAACTCATTACATGTCAGCGATTCTGAAAATGCTAAATACTTTCTGTTGGAATTTGTTTGACGAAGACCCATGATTTCGGCTATAATACCTAGCCTACTACTTTTGCAAAATATTTAGAAGCTATAAATGACCCAACTCGGTCGCTATTTGTTTCAATGTTAGATATACACCTTAAACATGGCATGCAATTTAAAAGTTGTATTTAATCGCACAGAACGTCAACACATATTTAATTAAGCAATACAAAATATGTTTGCAAGCATTAACAGAACAAAATAGATATACAATGCACAACATATTTGATTTATGAACTTGAATATGATTAATTGTGAAAATATTTTGAAAACGCAATATATGATATACAGCATAAAAGGAAGTATATATTTTGTGAAAACATATAGTACTTACAGCGCTAAGTACTTGTTTAATTGCATGAACAATAAGAGATATAAAGGTCGAACAGGAAATGTATCGTTCCAGAACACATTCAACAAGAAAAACGCATTAAAACAAACAACAACTGCAAACAAAATAATGAGTAAGGCATGTGAATCATTAAGATATATAGGGTCCTATAGAAACCACAGCGTCCGAACGCAATGGCATCGTAGGTCCGCACTGTACTGCAAACTAGGACTTGAAACTACAATGAAAGAGACAAAAAACAACAGAAAGGGTGGTGAAGACAGGGTTACCGACTTGGAACGGTCAGTAGGCAATAAGGCCTTCTGGTTAGCTTGAATCGATTTTGTATGCGCACAATCCTGTGAATCATTAAAACAAACGGTTTTGGAACGGCCAGTGACAAAGCGGCCGCAGGAGGTTTAAACCAGGTTCTACGGTGCACTAAACATCACTCATCTGTGATTACTATCTAAACATCAGTTTTTCCTTCCAAACCCTTTATCTACTTAATAGTATCATGTTTTTTTCGCAGTGTTTGTTTTGATCTTGATAGAGTGCTAACGTTATCTTATTGTCAATACTTGATGATAGGATGGGCATCTGATATTTATGAAACCGGTTAATCGATACTGTTGTCTATATCAAACATGCGAACATATAAATAATTTCGAATAAAAGCATAAACTCACTGGATGGGCCCTTTGACATACGTTGGTGCACAAACAGTTTGCAATCACGATCATAAATACTATCAACACACCTAGAGCGACTACACTAGCAATTATAGCAGGATCCTGTTTATCTGAAATGAATTACGTTAATAAGTATAACTATTCAAAAAACAAAAATGCATTATCGTTTTATAAATAGTGAATTAAAAAGCTAGAATTCGAGTTCAACAACGAGTACTTGTTACCTACAATGCTTAATACTATATAGTATACATATTATAGATCTCACTAAACATTTATCTTTATTGCAAGTAGAAACTGCACCGTAGGTCGGAACTGTACTAAAACTTAATCATAGGAGTACATTAAAGTGTCAATGAATAAGTCATTACACAACAAAGAGTGGTGAAGACAGGTTTACAGTCATTACACAACAAAGAGTGATGAAGACAGGTTTACAGTCATTACACAACAAAGAGTGGTGAAGACAGGCTTACAGTCATTACACAACAAAGAGTGGTGAAGACAGGCTTACAGTCATTACACAACAAAGAGTGATGAAGTCAGGCTTACAGTCATTACACAACAAAGAGTGGTGAAGACAGGCTTACAGTCATTACACAACAAAGAGTGATGAAGTCAGGTTTACAGTCATTACACAACAAAGAGTGGTGAAGACAGGCTTACAGTCATTACACAACAAAGAGTGGTGAAGACAGGCTTACAGTCATTACACAACAAAGAGTGATGAAGACAGGTTTACAGTCAGTACACAACAAAGTGTGGTGAAGACAAGCTTACAGTCATTACACAACAAAGCGTGGTGAAGACAGGTTTAAAGTCATTACACAACAAAGAGTGGTGAAGACAGGCTTACAGTCATTACACAACAAAGAGTGGTGAAGACAGGCTTACAGTCATTACACAACAAAGAGTGGTGAATACAGGTTTACAGTCATTACACAACAAAGAGTGGTGAAGACAGGTTTACAGTCATTACACAACAACGAGTGGTGAAGACAGGCTTACCGGGTCATTACACAACACAAATTGGTGAAGACAGGCTTACCAGGTCATTACACAACAAAATGTGGTGAAGACAGGTTTACAGTCATTACACAACAAAGAGTGGTGAAGACAGGCTTACAGTCATTACACAACAAATAGCGGTGAAGACAGGCTTACCGATTTGGAAAGTTCAGTATACAACAACGAGTGGTGAAGACAGGCTTACCGGGTCATGACACAACACAGATTGGTGAAGACAGGCTTACCAGGTCATTACACAACAAAATGTGGTGAAGACAGGCTTACCGATTTGGAAAGGTCAGTATACAACAAAGAGTGGTGACGACAGGCTTACCAGGTCATCACACAACAAAGACTGATGAGACAGGCACTTTGGAAAGGTCAGTATACAAAAAAAAGTGGTGAAGACAGGCTTCCCAATTTGGAAAGGTCATTACACAACACAGAGAGGTGAAGACAGGCTGATCAATTTGGAAAGGTCATTACACAACAAAGTGTGGTGAAGACAGGCTTACCAGTTTAAATGGTTAGTATACAAAACGGCCTACAGGTTTGCTTAAATAGCAAAACAAGTAAATGTGCAAGTCGAACAGGAAAAGCAGATTTCAAGAACAACATTCAACCACCAATAATTATAGAAACAAACAACAATAACACGTATAAATTATTGAACTTATACTTAGTGGAACATTGAAATAAAATATCGTGATAATTTGACCAACTCTTCACTTATTATATATTTAACATTGTGCGGGCCCAAACAAGCCGCATAATAGGTGTTATAGCTCAAATTAAATAGGTTCTAATAGTTGATCGTCCTCACGAGTTCTTGCATTTCATAGAACATTACATCATTGGAATTATAACATATGTTCGTAAAGGCCACACGGCAATCTTCAAGAGTTTATCAAGAATTGAAATTAGCGTCTCGATTTATTTATCGAGTATCATTTAGACTCTAAATCTGCTTGCATTTCATTAAATACATTTTGATTTTTCACGTCTTATTCAGCTATAGGTTTACATATATTTTTGTCACAATATAATCAACAGTTAATATTATACAAAAGCTTTGCGCTGTAACACTACAGCCTTGCCACTGTACATAACCTAACAGTTACAAATGTAACACAATTGTATTCAAGTACACCCCTGTTAATCCCATTTATAACTAATCATGCAATGGGAGATTCCTAGTACTTTCAGGTAGTTGTTGGCTAATCATCTGAACTTAACACCTGTTATTGTTTACCTGTTCTAAACTTTAGTTTCTTTGGAAGTCTGGGAGGTAGGAGGTATTGCCATATTAGGAGAGACCATTCGCCGAAAGGTATTGTGGGTAATTTATGCATACAATGATACAGGCCGATGTCCATATGTGGGGCATGACTAACTGCCGAAAAGCAGTATGAGTAATCTTCTAGTATAATACTGAGCGCACGGAAAGTCTAGTAGAGAGCCGATAGTCGGTGGTTAAAGAGTAGAGAGTCAGTCGATCTTGTAAGAGGGATCCCCGCAGTCTAAGACAGGGTGTGGGATAATTTAAACTATACTGTGGAAGCATACATAGAAAAACAAACAGGATACCGTGAATTTATAAAAAAAATGTTGCCATATGTCCCTTTAACATATATAACGTATTTAAATATAAAATCATCATGCAATGATGTATGTATTTAGTTAAATGTATTGATGTGTTTATATAAACATGTTTGCAGACAGCTAGATGAATTGTTATTCATTGCCTAAACAAACAGCAAACCTGAACCCTTTGAAACTTCGTTTATGTTAATAACTGTTTTGAGATAAAACATAAAACATATTAGCTCGACGTAAATAAGAACATTTGTAAAACTGTGTTGAATTGATAAATCGTTGCTTTTGTTTCTTGTATAAAGGTAGCGTTATTAGAGGTCATTGCGATAATCTGGTAAACGAGTATGACAATCAAAAACATTACGTGTCCCCGTCTTAATTCCATTAAGCAATGGGAAAGCTTTTATTAGCAGGATTTTATAAGGGATATTTCGAGAATAAAACATGTTAAAAATATATGTAACTGAAACAAATGCGATAACCTGTTTAAAATTACCTATTAAATGTGTTAATTTTACAAAATGCAAACTTTTAAATCTAAAATTAAGGTTTTATTTCATACCCCATCCAACCCCGTTATCGCTTCTCGGAGAAGGGGTTGGATGGGGTATAAAAGTTAATACTCGGACCACGTTATGAGCATATTTCCATCATGTTCATATATTCCGTATATCGTTTATGAATATAAGACTGATAAAGAACAGCTGTAGAGGAGGATAATTAGTCACCATATTACGATTTTGTAACATGCAGGAACATCGTGCGTATTATTGTTCATATAAACAGTATTCAGAGGATCAAATAAGAATGAAGTTCAATGTGCCTGTAACATTTCATGAAGATCAAAATAATGATTTAGTTTAATGAGAAGAATGAAAATGTTATTCTGGTGGAAAGATGTGTAGTTGATGTACCAGGCATGGTGCTTGTAGCGACGTTAGTTGTTGTGGTACTGGTTTCAGCACCGGTTTATTATGGATGAATGGTATACGTATTGCTTCTGTAAACTAACGTCGGCTTTAGAGTGCCTGTAATTAAAAACATGTATATATACTTAAGAATGTAATACTCACATATCTATCAAATTAGTGATATACATTTATGTTATATGCAAGCACAGTTTAGAACTTCGCTTAGTGCCTGAACTATAACCTTTAAGCATGGAGCTTATACCCCAAATGCCAACAGCAAGGTGATCACTATCGTATGTTCAGTTAAATGGTTCCATGGGAGCCATTGTACTTGGGCTTCAATCTTAGACGACGGAATCCTCGAACATTTTGTCACACGCAGTTGACAGGAGAAGTAGTGACATTGGGCGGTTGCAGTTAGTTACCGTTGTCATACCGTTGCATTAACCATAAGCTCAATGTCTAAGAAATGTCACAATAGTTGTGATAAAAGTTCGAACAATGGGTCCTTGTGAATGAATAACTGTTATCTTAGAGTCAAGTGTTGATATATGTGTCAATACATATTTCCCAAGATCCAGCCTTTCATAAAGAAATATAAAAAGATCGGAAAGGGAAAGTAGCATTCAAGGAGGACAGTAAACCACAAAACACAGAAACAAACACGCAAACAGACATACAAGAAGGCAAAAGTAATATTCAATGCAAACAACATCACAAACACAAAATGGTTGACAATAGGGCTACCGCCTTGGAACGATCAGTGGCAAAGTATGCCACTGGGGGGTTTAAAGCGGTTCTAGGGTGCACCAAACCTCACACTTACCCTACTGTCATCCCATTAAAACAGGACAGTGTAAATAAGGAAATCCCCGCCATGATCTAATCTCTAACCAACAAGGCAGCATCAATAGGCAATATAAGTAAAATACAAATATGCTTGTGTAAATATAATGCAAAACACAATAGCCTAGAAAGCCACAATAAAGGTACTCAGTGATTTGGAAGAAGCCATTGCAACAAGAGAATAAACCATGAAGGGCACGACAAGAAAGATCATAGACAAACATCAAACGAAAACGTCCCATTGGGCTTTAGGTAGGTGTCATCATAGGGTCCACAGCCTGTCCAGTCATCGTATAATAATTTCATATCAGCATGTTTTCTGTTACAAGAATCAGGTAGAATACCCAAACCACCAAACCAGTCTAAAGCCTAATGTTCGGGGCCTTTGTTTCAGCCAAAGTATCTTTAGCATTAATACGAGCATGTTTAACAATACGTGCATACGAAGTGGTAAATAAAAATACAATAGTTTTGAAAAAATTGAGAAAAAAATATTTTTTAGCCAAATTTCTATTTTGATGATTCTTTATTCTATTCTTCTTTTCGTCGGTCATGAATCACTATGTAATATTCAAAACGAAGTGGTAAATATGTCCACTGACGAGGGAGCGTAGCATTATTCATGTAAACCCCTTATTGACGGAACAGTAGAAAACTAAGACATCTCAAATAATTTCATTTAACCTTTATAGTTTGCTATACTACGTTCAGGATATTTCATTACGTGTAACCAACATATTAAAGTTAACCTATATTTGGATAAAATTCTGATTTTTTCTCTAATATTTGATGCAGCAAAATGTTGCAAATTAAATGCTCTATCAAAAGCAACTTTCTCACATGAAATGTTTATTTCTAAACCAATTTCGAAACGTTATATATTTGTATTTACAGCTAAAAATGCCTATTTTACTGATATACAGCATATTTGGTAATTATAGATGAATTCTGCCTGAAAAGTTAAATAAAAACTTTTGGCTGAAACAGGCTTCCGACCCGCCCGCGCATCCCCCACCCCCACCCACCCACCCCACACACACCAACCCACCCCACCCGAACAGTAGTCAGTATAACGGTGGGTCAAACATGACTGAGCCTGTAGTTCCAACAAACTCACAAAGAAGGTTAAATTTGGGTCGTGTGTGTTCTAATGTTAGCATTTTATTAAACAATTTTAATTATTTCAAATTCGAAGCGATAAGGTGAAATAATGATTGGGGAATCTTGCAATTCGTCCAACATTCGTCATCGTGCAATAACGATGATCTGAAGAAAGATACAAAGATCGGACAGGGAAAGTAGCATTCAAGGAGGACAGTCAACCATAAAACATAGAAACAAACACGCAAACAGACAAACAAGAAGGCAAAAGTAATAATAAATGTAAACGACATCATAAACACAAAAGGGTTGACAATAGTGCTACCGCTTTGGAACGGTCAGTGGCAAAGTAGGTCACTGAGGGTTTAAACCGGTTCTAGGGTGCACCAAACCTCACACTTACCCTATTGTCATCCCATTAAAACAGGACAGTGTATATAAAGAACAGGGATTCATGACTACTATTTTGGGAACCGGCTCGCATCACAATCTGTGAAAGTAAAATGTTTTTAATATAACCATGGATATGGTGTGGTTTTACCCATCTGATACTCAGTATTTGAAAATATAACGAGGTGCACAAGACGCCATCTGTAACAACTGAAACCTTCGTAATTCATGCCTTTTGTATAAGAGAACAATACTCTCCGAGTAAATGAGAACAGTGTTGCGGCAAGCACGTGATACTGCGAATTGAGTTATGTAGTGCGTGCATCAGAACAGATTAGGATGGCTCTGTTACTGTGTCTTATATAAAACATAGATTGATATCTTGATGGTAAACAACTAACGAGCATAATAGGTTTGTTCATAAATACATTACCTTTCATGCAAATTACTTTATAATGGATTAGACAGCTGTCTGTTTTAATAGTGCCATATTCATCAAGCAAGATGCATTTGATTTCTGTCTTTGATGGCGCATCTGAAAATAAATCAAAGTCTTATTTATAAAATGGTAACTACTATTTTACCGACACAAGCAGCGAATTCAAAACTTAAAAGCACATATATGTATGAATTATAATTTATGCAATATACGAAACAGTGTAAATAATCGTAAGTTAAACTTTATGAACATACAGTATGTTGGTCTATTATTCATGTCAGTACTATAAAAAAACATGTACACGTAAGTTAAAGTGACATAAACAATATTTAAAAATGAGTCTAGTTCCCGCCCGGAACAATGAAAAATGATATATAGGGTCCTATAGAAACCACAGCGCCCGACCGTAGGTGGCATCATAGGTCCGCACTGTACTGCAAACAAGGACTTGAAAACGACTCATGGTTTTATAAGGTGTAAACTGTTAAAAGAACAACGCAAAACCACGCTAAAACAACGTCGAACGTCACAATCTCTATAGGATGGGTGAAATAACAACATTGATCACATGCACGGGGAGATGCTTTACCACCGCCACACTGCACAAGTGACACAGTTGTAAATGCAAAATGATATATAGGGTCCTATAAACATATTAACTCTTTAAATATACGTTTCAACAAGTTTATTACAGATGTAAAAAGGTGATTATGACCAAATGATCTTACATTTGTAAATCAGTCACCATCGAAGTCAGACTGAGATAGTCCTTGTCGCAAAATAGTTCTTAACTTACTTTTAAAATTGTAAAAGTAGACCAGGGTTACAATAATAAACAATTGCAAAGTTTTTTCGAAGTCTATGTTAACGGTATCCCTGATAGATTATGTTTTTTATACAAAGATTACGAATATGGAAGACCTCAATTCGATTACAATGTAAACTAATAAAATGTATTCTCTGGAGATGGTGAAAGGCACAGTAAAGGTATTAAGAGAAATAGAGGATATGAAGGTCTCGAGAAACAGTTATATATTTTCATGTCAGGGTAGCAACGTTTGCGTTTAAGATACAGATCTGTGTCATTTGGTTCTCGTTGATATCTTTAAATGTGCAACCATTTTCTCATTTGTGTAATAATGGGTGGTGATATATTGGAAAATGTGAGTGAAATGGACAAAATTGTCGATCCCAACAGAAGTTTAGTTTCAGAAGAAAGTAAATGTTTTAAGAAAATTCAGGGAGTTGTTCAGTGGTCTAGAGACGTTCAGCCTTATATACATTACAATTTATAACAATTGTGTAGTGAGACGTAAAGGTCGGTTAGTCGGACATACAAATATACTCACCAGAGGAAAAAGCGTCTACATCTATATTCTGAAGCCAGAATGGCGAGTCCAAGTTACTTATACTGGGAACGTCTTTCATGATGGAAAACAGGTTCGAAATGTTGGCAGACAAAAGCAATTTATTCTTGCTAAGGCAGGCGTTCTCGGCTTGGGGAAATGTAGTATATGAATGAATTTCTAAAAAAAAGATATGTTTTCATGATTATATTTCTTTATACATTAAAATAATAAACACACAGTATTAAAAACATTCGCTGAGACTAGACGTTTATTATGCAAATATGCAAATGATTTATGACCATGGCAAGATGAGACATATAAGAAGATGTTCATGTTAATATGGCAATCACTGCCAGATGTGAACTACATTTTTCTAGACTAAAACAATAAGTTTATCTTATTTTAAACAAACACAGCACTCTTATTTAACTCGTACTGCACTATTTTTGAGTTCAGAGTCAGAGTTCAACAGTAAGACCAAGTGACCATACGTGAGCATACGTGACCGTACGGTAGACCTGATATCATTTACAGTTTGCATACTTGATGAGGAAATAAATAATACCATAACGTAAATATATCTGTAAAGATTGAAATTGATATCTAATTTCTCAATTGCCATTATATAAAACGTATGCATGCGTTTTTAAAATATATGAATGGATTTGCCGCTGAATGCATGTTGCTTTTTCTGACTGGAACTGTGAGAATCATAGCTCGTATAGTTTTATATTCTGTACCTACCGTAGACAGGTACTACAGGTACAAAATATAAATGATAAGAGTTTTATTCTCACAACTAGTCTGAATGCTAGCTTCTTCTATATTGTCCAGCTTTTTCTACTACGAAGACGTAACCCGTGTACATATAAACAATAACCATGACTTCGTCATTTTAGTACACATTAATGTAAACACTTAAAACGTTTATCCCCCGATGATATTCGACTAAATCACCATTTATGGCTACATACTAAGACACAACGACAATACTACAAAACCTATGATATGAAGAATACTTATCACATATTACAACGTGATTGACCAGGATCCATTTCATGGATCGTGTCATCGGACTTACCAAGCGTACAAATAATAAATGCATTTTCACTCATGACTGTATAAGGTATAAGGCACGCACGCACCCACGCAGGCATGCACACACCCACGTACGCACTCACGCACGCACATAAAACGCAAACTACAAGATATATATATATATATGCGATACACAATGTCAGTCTCTTATAACATTCTAATTGGCTTTACATTTAAATAATATTCTATCTTAGGCTGCTAGTCAACGTTTTTTTAATTCTTATTTACATAAGATAAACATGTATACATATTACCAAAGGTACCAACTTTACCTGAAGGATAGCAATAGGTACGAGCTATTTTAGACGTTTCCAAAGACTGGATTACAACTTTGGTGGTTAAAGGTATCTTAATTTCTGAAATAATACCATGACACAATTGTTCAACAAAGTGTTCAATTCAAATAATTAGATGACAAACATACACGCAAACACGTAAAACTGGAACTATTGCCTAAAACGCAATCATTAAAGAACAAAACATTGTATACATGGAATATTTACATACAAGAAGAAAGAAGAAGAAGAAGAAGAAGAAGAAGAAGAAGAAGAAGAAGAAGAAGAAGAAGAAGAAGAAGAAGAAGAAGAAGAAGAAGAAGAAGAAGAACAAGAAGAACAAGAAGAAAAACAAGAAGAAGAAGAACAAGAACAAGAAGAACAAGAAGAACAAGAACAAGAACAAGAAGAACAAGAACAAGAACAAGAACAAGAACAAGAACAAAAAGAACAAGAACAAGAAGAACAAGAACAAGAAGAAGAAGAAGGCGAAAATGACGATGATGAAGGAAATCGGACGGGATCAGTTTAACTAAAGTTATTCAAACGATGTGCCCTGGTGTTCACAGCCGGCGCGTACGGGTTTACCCTGACACGAATAAACTTTAGCCGCGTGTCCCCATTTTACAAGCGAAGATGCGATAACAGTATGCTTTATTTATTTCAATGTATGAGCATACTCCATATGCTTTATCCATGGCAATGTATTAGAATACCAAGTATGCTATATTCATGACACGCGACACAGTATGAGAATACAAGGTATGCTTAACACTGTAGTATATACACGACAAAACATACTTCATCAATGACCAAGCATGCGCATATTAAGCTTGTTGGCGGCGTGGCCTTGAGCGCGCAGCCTATATTTGTATTGGTTTTTTATGCTGCCTACGGAGGAGCACGTGAAATATGGAGGAGCGCGTGATTAAAACTGCTGGGGTAAAAGACTGCCCAAAATGTTGGGGGTAAAAGACTGGCCCTAAGATCGTGTTGTTGTATTGAAATTGGCGATATGTCATATGTCCATGTATAAGTTAACTATTACAGCTACAACTTTGAAACTTTAAAAAAGTGTCACCTACATCTCAACATAACCCAGCATATCAGTTTTAATAACTCTGTACTGCTTTCTGCAAAAGTTATGCCTATTTTTGAACTTAGTATATCGTGTATTTGGTTAAGTTTTATGTTAAGGTGCACTTCTTTCCGTAACTATAACAGATACAACTTTGAAACATTGCTTGAGCATGCTATTTTCTGACGCAGGCCATGCAATACTGGTTTACACCCTGGAAAATCTCATAATCAACCCCACGTGGCACACCACAAAAATCAGTGTCAAACATTCAATAAACCAAACTGTATGATATCTTACCACTACAAACCACTTCTTCCGAATACATGTTCATAATAATTTTCTGAACTCAACCTCAGTATAGGCTCATAATAACTAACATGAGAAATTTGTAAATATTTATTACTTTCTGATGTTAGAGAAGTAATATACATGTAAGTCAACACTTTTACAAAACTATTCAAATGGTCAATTAACATTTGACATTATAACTTTGAACATTTTTTCAGCTGTCTGGGAGGCAAGAACTGCTCTTGGTTACATGTATGTCAACCACAGAATTTGACTACACCTGTGGGTCCCCCATCCTTCCTGACGGTCATATACCGGTATTCAGGAAGAGCATGGAAGTCAAGTCACTCATAACATGTCAGGCCCCACTGGAGATCACACTGTATGGAGCTGGACTGATCCCAGCCGTCTCATGTACTCATTGCTGTTGGAGCTGACCCTCTTTCGGACTTTTGGAAAACATTTAAAATTGTTTTACCCCTTTGTAATAATTGCAAGTGTTTGGGAAAAGAGCCAGTTGCTACCAGGCCTTTTGGGAAACAATAAAACATACACAATTTCATACTGTTATCTATTGTAGTTTTTAAAATACCATATTTTCCCATTCATCAAAGCTAATCACCGCCTTAAATGTAAACAAGAGTATGATAATGGAACTTTGGAAACGGCCGAGCACGACACATACGAAATATTGCAGTCTCGGTTTGATTGAGACTGTTCATGAGCGGTAGT
The DNA here is from genome assembly GCA_037043455.1 of Cyrtodaria siliqua. Taxonomy (NCBI): domain Eukaryota; kingdom Metazoa; phylum Mollusca; class Bivalvia; order Adapedonta; family Hiatellidae; genus Cyrtodaria; species Cyrtodaria siliqua. Next base: position 48,291 of record JAWPHD010011197.1, read on the forward strand.
GAAATATGCTAGCTACCGCTCACGCCCTCTAGCCCCGGGTTGAGCAGAACTCAATATTAGTAAAATCAACAGCACAAAGTTTTAACCATCCCGAAGATGGCATGCATATGGCGGTGGACATGGAGTGTATTGCTTCTCCATGTCGTACGGCGTATGGTCCCAGTATCTAATACAATTAAATGCCCCGAAGAGCGAAATAAACATAATAGAATTTAGTTGGGAGCAGCGGTTATGAAGCCTGTGTATAAAAAGCAGACAACATATCCTATGAGTGGTTAAACAATAGCCAGAGCCTTTTATCGGCCGGAGTAGTGGAACCACCGAATCAAAAATTAAGTAAGAAAACAAAAGAAATTGAAAATGTACCACCGATAACTAAATATAAGTATCGGGCTCAGAAATCTCCAAATATCGAATGAATAACAGTACTGGTTGCAAGCGCGGGGAGACGTTTTATTCGTCAAAAAATAAAATAAAAAAATAAAATAAAATAAAATGCCTACCTACCTACCCTATTTTTTTCAGCAATGTTACAGTAAACTCATCCAATACATAATGCAGAACTCATCCAATACATAATGCAGAACTCATCCAATACATAATACAGAACTCATCCAATACATAATGCAGAACCCATCCAATACAGAAATATATAATACAGAACTCATCCAATACATAATGCAGAACTCATCCAATACATCATGCAGTACTCATCCAATACATCATGCAGAACTCATCCAATACATAATACAGGACTCATCCAATACATCATGCAGAACTCATCCAATATATCATGCAGAACTCATCCAATACAAAAATACATAATACAGAACTCATCCAATACATAATGCAGAACCCATCCAATACAGAAATATATAAAACAGGACTCATCCAATACATCATGTAGAACTCATCCAATACATCATGCAGAACTCATCCAATACAAAAATACATAATACAGAACTCATCCAATACATAATGCAGAACTCATCCAATACATCATGCAGAACTCATCCAATACATCATGCAGAACTCATCCAATAAATAATAAAGGACTCATCCAATACATCATGCAGAACTCATCCAATACATAATACAGGACTCATCCAATACATCATGCAGAACTCATCCAAAACAAAAATACATAATACAGAACTAATCCATTACATCATGCAGAGCTCATCCAATACATAATACATGACTCATCCAAGACATCATGCAGAACTCATACAATACATAAATACATAATACAGAACTCATCCAATACATTATGCAGAACTCATCCAATACAGAAACACATAATAAAGAACTCATCCAATACAAAATGCAGAACTCATCCAATACATCATGCAGAACTCAATCAATACATAATGCAGAACTCATCCAATACATCATGCAGAACTGATCCAATACACAATGCAGGACTCATCCAATACATCATGCAGAATGCATCCAATACATCATGCAGAACTCACCCAATACATAATACAGAACTCATCCAATACAGAATACAGAACTCATCCAATACATAATGCAGAACTCATCAAATACATAATGCAGAATTCATACAATACATCATGCACAACTCATCCAATACATCATGCAGAACTCATCCAATACATAATGCAGAACTCATCCAATACATAATGCAGAACTCATCAGTACAGCAATAAATAATGCAGAACTCATCCAATACATCATGCAGAACTCATCAGTACAGCAATACATAATGCAGAAATAATCCAATACATAATACATAACTCACCCAATACATAATACAGAACTCATTCAATACAGAAATACATAATACAGAACTCATCCAATACATAATACAGAACTCATCCAATACATCATGCAGAACTCATCCAATACATCATGCAGAACTCATTAGTACAGCAATACATAATGCAGAACTCATCCAATACATAATACAGAACTCATCCAATACATAATGCAGAACTCATCCAATACAGAACAACAGAACTCATCCAATACATAATACAGAACTCATCCAATACATCATGCAGAACTCATCCAATACATCATGCAGAACTCAATCAATAAATAATGCAGAACTCATCCAATTCATAATGCAGAACTCATCCAATACATAATGAAGAACTCATCCAATAAATAATGCAGAACTCATCCAATACATCATGCAGAACGCATCCAATAAATCATGCAGAACTCATCCAATACATAATACAGAGCCTATCAAATTCATAATGCAGAACTCATCCAATACATCATACAGAACTTATCCAATACATCATGCAGAACTCATCAGTACAGCAATACATAATGCAGAACTCATCCAATACATAAAACAGAACTCATCCAATACATAATGCAGAACTAATCCAATACAGAAATACATAATGCAGAACTCATCCAATACATAATACAAAACTCATCCAATACATAATGCAGAACTCATCCAATACATCATGCAGAACTCATCCAATACATAATGCAGAACTCACCAAATACATCATGCAGAACTCATCTCATACATAATGCAGAACTCATCCAATACATAATACAGAACTCATCCAATACATAATGCAGAACTCAACCAATACATAATGCAGAACTCTTCCAACACATAATACAGAACTCATCCAATACATAATGCAGAACTCATTCAATACATAAATACATAATACAGAACTCATCCAATACATAATACAGAACTCATCCAATACATAATACAGAACTCATCAAATACATTATGCAGAACTCATCCAATACAGAACTCATCCAATACATAATACAGAACTCACCCAATACATAATACAGAACTCATCCAGTACATAATGCAGAACTCATCCAATACATAATGCAAAACTTAACCAATACATAATACAGAACTCTTCCAATACATCATGCAAAACTCATCCAATACATCATGCAGAACTCAACCAATACAGAAATACATAATACAGAACTCATCCAATACACAATACAGAACTCATCCAATACATAATGCAGAACTAATCCAATACATAATACAGAACTCTTCCAATATATCATGCAAAACTCATCCAATACATCATGCAGAACTCATCCAATACAGAAATACATAATACAGAACTCATCCAATACACAATACAGAACTCATCCAATACATAATGCAGAACTCTTCCAACACATAATACAGAACTCATCCAATACATAATGCAGAACTCATTCAATACATCAATACATAATACAGAACTCATCCAATACATAATACAGAACTCATCCAATACATAATACAGAACTCATCAAATACATAATGCAGAGCTCATCCAATACAGAACTCATCCAATACATAAAACAGAACTCACCCAATACATAATACAGAACTCATCCAGTACATAATGCAGAACTCATCCAATACATAATGCAGAAATCATCCAATACATAATACAGATTTCATCCAATACATAATACAGATTTCATTCAATACATCATGCAGAACTCACCCAATACATCATGCAGAACTCATCCAATACATAATGCAGAACTCATCCAATACATAATGCGGAACTCATTCAATGCATAATACAGAACTCATCCAATACATAATGCAGAACTCATTCAATACATCACTACATAATACAGAACTCATCCAATACATAATACAAAACTCATCCAATACATAATGCAGAACTCATCCAATACATAATGCAGAACTCATCCAGTACATAATGCAGAACTCATCCAATACATAATACAGAACTCATCCAATACATCATGCAGAACTCATCCAATACATCATGCAGAACTCATCCAATACATAATGCAGAACTCATTCAATGCATAATACAGAACTCATCCAATACATAATGCAGAACTCATTCAATACATCAATACATAATACAGAACTCATCCAATACATAATACAAAACTCATCCAATACATAATGCAGAACTCATCCAATACATAATGCAGAACTCATCCAGTACATAATGCAGAACTCATCCAATACATAATACAGAACTCATCCAATACATCATGCAGAACTCATCCAATACATCATGCAGAACTCATCCAATACATAATGCAGAACTCATTCAATGCATAATACAGAACTCATCCATTACATAATACAGAACTCATCCAATACATAATGCAGAACTCATCCAATACATAATGCAGAACTCATCCAATACATAATACAGAACTCTTCCAATATATCATGCAAAACTCATCCAATACATCATGCAGAACTCATCCAATACAGAAATACATAATACAGAACTCATCCAATACATAATACAAAACTCATCAAATACATAATGCAGAACTCATCCAATACATAATGCAGAACTCATCCAATACATAATGCAGAACTCTTCCAACACATAATACAGAACTCATCCAATACATAATGCAGAACTCATCCAATACATAATACAGAACTCATCCAATACATAATGCAGAACTCATCCAATACAGAACTCATCCAATATATAATACAGAACTCATCCAATACATAATGCAGAACTCATCCAATACATAATACAGAATTCATCAAATACATAATACAGATTTCATCCAATACATCATGCAGAACTCACCAAATACATAATACAGAACTCATCCAATACATAAAACAGAAGTCATCCAATACATCATGCAGTACTCATCCATTACATAATGCAGAACTCATCCAATACATAATACAGAACTCATCCAATACATAATGCCGAACTCATCCAATACAGAACTCATCCAATATATAATACAGAACTCATGCAATACATAATGCAAAACTCATCCAATACATAATGCAGAACTCATCCAATACATAATGCAGAACTCTTCCAACACATAATACAGAACTCATCCAATACATAATGCAGAACTCATTCAATACATCAATACATAATACAGAACTCATCCAATACATAATACAGAACTCATCCAATACATAATACAGAACTCATCAAATACATAATGCAGAACTCATCCAATACAGAACTCATCCAATACATAAAACAGAACTCACCCAATACATAATACAGAACTCATCCAGTACATAATGCAGAACTCATCCAATACATAATGCAGAAATCATCCAATACATAATACAGATTTCATCCAATACATAATACAGATTTCATCCAATACATCATGCAGAACTCACCCAATACATCATGCAGAATTCATCCAATACATAATGCAGAACTCATCCAATACATAATGCAGAACTCATTCAATGCATAATACAGAACTCATCCAATACATAATGCAGAACTCATTCAATACATCAATACATAATACAGAACTCATCCAATACATAATACAAAACTCATCCAATACATAATGCAGAACTCATCCAATACATAATGCAGAACTCATCCAGTACATAATGCAGAACTCATCCAATACATAATACAGAACTCATCCAATACATCATGCAGAACTCATCCAATACATCATGCAGAACTCATCCAATACATAATACAGAACTCATTCAATGCATAATACAGAACTCATCCAATACATAATGCAGAACTCATTCAATACATCAATACATAATACAGAACTCATCCATTACATAATACAGAACTCATCCAATACATAATGCAGAACTCATCCAATACATAATGCAGAACTCATCCAATACATAATTCAGAACTCTTCCAATATATCATGCAAAACTCATCCAATACATCATGCAGAACTCATCCAATACAGAAATACATAATACAGAACTCATCCAATACATAATACAAAACTCATCCAATACATAATGCAGAACTCATCCAATACATAATGCAGAACTCTTCCAACACATAATACAGAACTCATCCAATACATAATGCAGAACTCATCCAATACATAATACAGAACTCATCCATTACATAATGCAGAACTCATCCAATACATAATACAGAACTCATCCAATACATAATGCCGAACTCATCCAATACAGAACTCATCCAATATATAATACAGAACTCATGCAATACATAATGCAGAACTCATCCAATACATAATGCAGAATTCATCCAATACATAATACAGATTTCATCCAATACATCATGCAGAACTCACCCAATACATAATACAGAACTCATCCAATACAGAAACACATAATAAAGAACTCATCCAATACATAATGCAGAACTCATCCAATACATCATGCAGAACTCATCCAATACATCATGCAGAACTCATCCAATACATAATACAGAACTCATCCAATACATCATGCAAAACTCATCCAATACATCATGCATAACTCATCCAATACAGAAAAACATAATACAGAACTCATCCATTACATAATGCAGAACTCATCCAATACAGAAATACATAATGCAGAACTCATCCAATACATCATCCAGAACTCATCCAATACATAATACAGAACTCATCCAATATAGAAATACATAATACAGAACTCATCCAATACATAAAACAGAACTCATCCAATACATAATGCAGAACTCATCCAATACATCATGCAGAACTCATCCAATACATCATGCAGAACTCATCCAATACATAATGCAGAACTCATCCAATACATAATGCAGAACTCATTCAATGCATAATACAGAACTCATCCAATACATAATGCAGAACTCATTCAATACATCAATACATAATACAGAACTAATCCAATACATAATACAAAACTCATCCAATACATAATGCAGAACTCATCCAATACATCATGCAGAACTCATCCAATACATCATGCAGAACTCATCCAATACATAATGCAGAACTCATTCAATGCATAATACAGAACTCATCCAATACATAATGCAGAACTCATTCAATACATCAATACATAATACAGAACTAATCCAATATATAATACAGAACTCATCCAATACATAATGCCGAACTCATCCAATACAGAACTCATCCAATATATAATACAGAACTCATGCAATACATAATGCAGAACTCATCCAATACATAATGCAGAATTCATCCAATACATAATACAGATTTCATCCAATACATCATGCAGAACTCACCCAATACATAATACAGAACTCATCCAATACAGAAACACATAATAAAGAACTCAACCAATACATAATGCAGAACTCATCCAATACATCATGCAGAACTCATCCAATACATCATGCAGAACTCATCCAATACATAATACAGAACTCATCCAATACATCATGCAAAACTCATCCAATACATCATGCATAACTCATCCAATACAGAAAAACATAATACAGAACTCATCCATTACATAATGCAGAACTCATCCAATACAGAAATACATAATGCAGAACTCATCCAATACATCATCCAGAACTCATCCAATACATAATACAGAACTCATCAATATAGAAATACATAATACAGAACTCATCCAATACATAAAACAAAACTCATCCAATACATAATGCAGAACTCATCCAATACATCATGCAGAACTCATCCAATACATAATGCAGAACTCATCCAATACATAATGCAGAACTCATTCAATGCATAATACAGAACTCATCCAATACATAATGCAGAACTCATTCAATACATCAATACATAATACAAAACTAATCCAATACATAATACAAAACTCATCCAATACATAATGCAGAACTCATCCAATACATAATGCAAAACTCATCCAGTACATAATGCAGAACTCATCCAATACATAATGCAGAATTCATCCAATACATAATACAGAACTCATCCAATACATCATGCAGAACTCATCCAATACATCATGCAGAACTTATCCAATACATAATGCAGAACTCATCCAATACATAATGCAGAACTCATTCAATGCATAATACAGAACTCATCCAATACATAATGCAGAACTCATTCAATACATCAATACATAATACAGAACTCATCCAATACATAATACAGAACTCATCCAATACATCATGCAAAACTCATCCAATACATCATGCAGAACTCATCCAATACAGAAAAACATAATACAGAACTCATCCAATACATAATACAGAACTCATCCAATACATAATACAGAACTCATCCAATACAGAATGCAGAACTCATCCAATACATCATGCAGAACTCATCCAATACATAATGCAGAACTCATCCAATACATAATGCAGGACTCATCCATTACATCATGCAGAACTCATCCAATACAGAAATACATAATACAGAACTCATCCAATACATCATCCAGAACTCATCCAATACATAAAACAGAACTCATCCAATACATCATGCAGAACTCATCCAATACAGAAATACATAATGCAGAACTCATCCAATACATCATCCAGAACTCATCCAATACATAATACAGAACTCATCCAATATAGAAATACATAATACAGAACTCATCCAATACATAAAAACAGAACTCATCCAATACATCATGCAGAACTCATCCAATACATCATGCAGAACTCATCCAATACAGAAATACATAATACAGAACTCATCCAATACATCATACAGAACTCATCCAATACATAATGCAGAACTCATCCAATACATCATGCAGAACTCATCCAATACATAATACAGAACTCATCCAATATAGAAATACATAATACAGAACTCATCCAATACATAAAACAGAACTCACCCAATACATCATGCAGAAATCATCCATTACATCATGCAGAACTCATCCAATACATAATGCAGAACGCATAAAATACATAATGCAGAACTCATCCAATACATAATGCATAACTCATCCAATACATAATGCAGAACGCATAAAATACATAATGCATAACTCATCCAATACAGAAAAACATAATACAGAACTCATCCATTACATCATCCAGAACTCATCCAATACAGAAATACATAATGCAGAACTCATCCAATACATCATCCAGAACTCATCCAATACATAATACAGAACTCATCCAATATAGAAATACATAATACAGAACTCATCCAATACATAAAACAGAACTCATCCAATACATAATGCAGAACTCATCCAATACATCATGCAGAACTCATCCAATACATCATGCAGAACTCATCCAATACATAATGCAGAACTCATCCAATACATAATGCAGAACTCATTCAATGCATAATACAGAACTCATCCAATACATAATGCAGAACTCATTCAATACATCAATACATAATACAGAACTAATCCAATACATAATACAAAACTCATCCAATACATAATGCAGAACTCATCCAATACATCATGCAGAACTCATCCAATACATCATGCAGAACTCATCCAATACATAATGCAGAACTCATTCAATGCATAATACAGAACTCATCCAATACATAATGCAGAACTCATTCAATACATCAATACATAATACAGAACTAATCCAATATATAATACAGAACTCATCCAATACATAATGCCGAACTCATCCAATACAGAACTCATCCAATATATAATACAGAACTCATGCAATACATAATGCAGAACTCATCCAATACATAATGCAGAATTCATCCAATACATAATACAGATTTCATCCAATACATCATGCAGAACTCACCCAATACATAATACAGAACTCATCCAATACAGAAACACATAATAAAGAACTCATCCAATACATAATGCAGAACTCATCCAATACATCATGCAGAACTCATCCAATACATCATGCAGAACTCATCCAATACATAATACAGAACTCATCCAATACATCATGCAAAACTCATCCAATACATCATGCATAACTCATCCAATACAGAAAAACATAATACAGAACTCATCCATTACATAATGCAGAACTCATCCAATACAGAAATACATAATGCAGAACTCATCCAATACATCATCCAGAACTCATCCAATACATAATACAGAACTCATCCAATATAGAAATACATAATACAGAACTCATCCAATACATAAAACAAAACTCATCCAATACATAATGCAGAACTCATCCAATACATCATGCAGAACTCATCCAATACATAATGCAGAACTCATCCAATACATAATGCAGAACTCATTCAATGCATAATACAGAACTCATCCAATACATAATGCAGAACTCATTCAATACATCAATACATAATACAGAACTAATCCAATACATAATACAAAACTCATCCAATACATAATGAAGAACTCATCCAATACATAATGCAGAACTCATCCAGTACATAATGCAGAACTCATCCAATACATAATGCAGAATTCATCCAATACATAATACAGAACTCATCCAATACATCATGCAGAACTCATCCAATACATCATGCAGAGCTCATCCAATACATAATGCAGAACTCATCCAATACATAATGCAGAACTCATTCAATGCATAATACAGAACTCATCCAATACATAATGCAGAACTCATTCAATACATCAATACATAATACAGAACTCATCCAATACATAATACAGAACTCATCCAATACATCATGCAAAACTCATCCAATACATCATGCAGAACTCATCCAATACAGAAAAACATAATACAGAACTCATCCAATACATAATACAGAACTCATCCAATACATAATACAGAACTCATCCAATACAGAATGCAGAACTCATCCAATACATCATGCAGAACTCATCCAATACATAATGCAGAACTCATCCAATACATAATGCAGGACTCATCCATTACATCATGCAGAACTCATCCAATACAGAAATACATAATACAGAACTCATCCAATACATCATCCAGAACTCATCCAATACATAAAACAGAACTCATCCAATACATCATGCAGAACTCATCCAATACAGAAATACATAATGCAGAACTCATCCAATACATCATCCAGAACTCATCCAATACATAATACAGAACTCATCCAATATAGAAATACATAATACAGAACTCATCCAATACATAAAACAGAACTCATCCAATACATCATGCAGAACTCATCCAATACATCATGCAGAACTCATCCAATACAGAAATACATAATACAGAACTCATCCAATACATCATACAGAACTCATCCAATACATAATGCAGAACTCATCCAATACATCATGCAGAACTCATCCAATACATAATACAGAACTCATCCAATATAGAAATACATAATACAGAACTCATCCAATACATAAAACAGAACTCACCCAATACATCATGCAGAAATCATCCATTACATCATGCAGAACTCATCCAATACATAATGCAGAACGCATAAAATACATAATGCAGAACTCATCCAATACATCATGCAGAACTCATCCAATACAGAAATACATAATACAGAACTCATCCAATACATAATATAGAACTCATCCAATACATAATGCAGAACTCATCCAATACATAATACAGAACTCATCCAATACATAATGCAAAACTCATCCAATACAGAACTCATCCAATACATAATACAGAACGCATCCAATACATCATGCGGAACTCATCCAATACATAATGCAGAACTCATCCAATACAGAAATACATAATACAGAACTCATCCAATACATAATACAGAACTCATCCAATACATCATGCAGAACTCATCCAATACATCATGCAGAACTCATCCAATACAGAACTCATCCAATACATAATACAGAACGCATCCAATACATAATACAGAACTCATTAAATACATCATGCAGAACTCATCCAATTCGTCAGATTTATATCTGTTATCACTGATTTGATTATTTATGATAATTCTTGACTACATCCGGGACATTCTTGACTACATCCGGGACATTTTTCTAAGTGAAATAGTCTCGATCCAATCTCTACCCGGAGATGTCGTTCCTTTCATACACATACATCTCAATCAACAGTTAATTATGCTCAGCATTATATTGCGATAAAGGTTTGTACTTTGGAATATCTTTCCGCGGACAAAACGTTCAAAATACGCACCACCAAATCGTTGCCATAGGGTTACATGTACAGTACAACATTTTATATGCGAGACTTCTCTCAAAGAAGTCCACACGATGGTCTGGAGCTTCTTTAAAATGTGTGACAGCAAAACTAGGTGTGGACAAAAAAAAATCACCGTCCGCTGATCAAGTTCAGTTTGTTATGGGAATCACCCCCTTATTCACGATGGCGTCAAAAACTACGTGACGTTAAGCGCAATGTTGTGCAATAAAATTACCCCAAACAAAGTCAGCGGATCACGATTGATGCAAAAAATTAAATTTTAAACATCATTTATTTTCATTTTGTAATATAGATTATATTATGTTTTTAGAGAAACTACAAAAAACGAAGTTATTTGATATTTAATAAGGACGTACACACATCCCAGGGGAACTAATGTTGCGCGTAATACAACGTGCACGTTGTGGTCAAAATGACGTCACGTCGCAGTCAGTTTTGACGTTTGGCGCCGTCTATCGGTCAAACATTTTAATGAACCACGAGTCCAGACGCTAGCTAACGCTCGCAGTCAGCTTGAGTGTGTTTGGATGATACAGACTAATTCCGATTGTATTTGAACTCTTTTTGGGCAGACGTTAAAATATGCACGTGATCCGCAGTGACGTCAATGGTTCACAAATAATGAGTCTGCGGTTTCGCGCCATTGAATAAACTGCAGTTTTCTCGCGCATTTAAAGTCCATTTGTTACGTTGGGACATGCAAAATCAACGCTGTCTTCTCTAGTAGAATAAGTATTATTTTTAAAACAAGTATTGGTGTTTAAGTATTTGACACCAGCAGAATTGTCGTTCCCTCCTCTTTCCAGTCATATATAATTATTAAAACCTTTCTAAATGAAGCAACGTTGTGACAACTACCAAAACACTGTTAGAACGCAGTACGTCAGTGTGTCGCTTTAAACGATATTCGGTTTGAATGTCGAATGTTGTATGTTGTATATCGAATTTTAAATGTTGTATATTGAATCTTGTATGTAAAATGTTGAATCTTGAATGTCGTGTTTCGAATGTTGTATGTCGAATGTTGTATGTCACGTAAAACGACATTCACTTTAAAACTGATGTTTGTCGAATATTGAATGTTGTATTCGCGTGAACGACATCCACTTTAAAACTGATTTTTGTCGAATGTTGAATGTTGTATGTCGAATGTTGTATGTCGAATGTTGTATGTCTCGTGAAAGACATTTGCTTTAAAACTGATGTTTGTCGGATGTTGAATGTTGTATGTCGAATGTTTTATGTCGAATGTTGTATGTCTCATGAACGACTTTCACTTTAAAACTGATGTTTGTGGAATGTTTAATGTCGTATGTCGATTGTTGTATGTGGCATGAAAGGACATTCACCTTGAATGTTGTTTTTCAGTGTCGTATGTCGAATGTTGTTGATGTTAAATATTTTTAAAATATGCAAAAATTCTCAAATGGAGGCAGCCATCTTGGATTGCTGACATCATCGAGCATTTTTACCATTTATTGCAAATTAATAAATATCAATTAAAACATAATATCACTGTAAATACATGTAAGTCGTATAAAGAGCATACATAGTATAAATATTTTACTTTGTATTTATAATTTTAATACATTTATATGCTTTAAAACACTGTTTATTATCTATTTTCCATATATGGAAAAAGGTGCGATGACGTCATCATTCAAAGATGGCTGACTCCATTGGAGTCTTCTTGCAAATTTTCGAAAGTTCATATCTCCCATATTTTTTAAGATATTTTGATAATTTGCTCAGCTTTTTCCACGGTTTTTAAAGCCCTTGTAAATGAAACTAGTTCCAGAATAGTGCAACATCCCCCATTTATAGTGCAACATCCCCCTTTAATAGTGCAACATCCCCCTTTAATAGTGCAACATCCCCCTTTAATAGTACAACATCCCCTTTAATAGTGCAACATCCCCCTTTAATAGTGCAACATCCCCCTTTAATAGTGCAACATCCGTTTAAGAACATTTCCTACAGTTTCTTCATATTTCTTCCTATGAACTACTTTTTTTTTTAAAAAGTTGGTACCTAGCTAGAATAGCCTATCCTAAGAATATTTCAGCTTTAAAAAAAAAGGGACACCAGCTTTGTTTTTGAGATATCTTAAAATGTATATGACGCATAATCCATTTTAGCAAATATCATGTACTTGAAGATAATGAAATAAAAACCATATGTCACCATACTATTGATAACATGGGCAGTTATAACCCTAAAATTTCTAACAATGTATAGGTTTTGGAGCAAAAAGACACATATTTCTTTCTTTACTGTTAAGTTCTACATAACCTTTTTTTTTATTTAAATGTACTGCACATGTGTAAATGTAGTATGCAGTCATCAAGTCAGTAGTATATACTTTTTAAGTTAATTCTAATCTTTCAGGCACTATAGCGGCTAAACCAATACGTCTCTCCGTGGTCTGTATCAAAATACTGAAACTATACTTGATTTAAGTGTATCAACAAATAACTTCATTTTATAAACAGTCAAATAGCTTCAACATAATGACATCTAGTAAATGATATATAAAAGTTTGAAAAAGTAATTTATTTGTGTACATATTCGCTCTTAGACAGGTATGTACGAAAAAGATGCGCATAAACACTTAAAATGCGCGAAATATCCTTAATTCATTTCTAATCGAATGATCCATCTATTATTGCTTTATCCTTTCAGATGTTGTATTATTTCTCTGGGGTACATTTTGCCGTTTCCGGGTAATCGCACCTTCCTGAGCATGTCTCTGTCTGATGCCAATGCAGGCTCTCGGGACAAAGCCGTTCAACCGGTTTCGTCGTGCACGTAACATACTTGTTGCAATCGATAGGATGGGTCACTTCGCAGCCATATTCAGTACCCTCGCAGAAATTACCTAAAAAGACATAACGAGCATCAATATCGCCAAGATAATTAAAATACCGTTTTATATATAATTTATATAAGGAAACATTATAAATATAATGTGATACCATGAAAAGCATACATAAATTTAAAGGGAATGTAGCGACACAGCCAAAAGCTGTTATTGAGAGATCTGAAAAACTTGGAGAAATGTGAAAGAATTATCCAAATCGGATAATAAACAAAACAGATAAGGAGGTTGTTCTTAAACGGGTATGAGAGTCACCATTTTGAGAACCATGACGTCATAGTTTCAAAGTACCATATATTGAATATTGATCAATATTATTTAAAGAAAAGAATATCACTCCAAATGAATGCAAAAATCCTGTGCTGGTCATATGAAGCATTATTGCCATTAAGTATACATAATTTTCATACTGTTTGTGTCATTTTTCCCCTATGAATCAGAAAATGTTTATATTTATAAAAATTCCATTTATGGTCATTTTGAACTGTGATGTCGTCGCTCTCAAGATGGCGGCTCCAATATCAATTTTAAAGAATAAAGGAACCTTCAAATGATCATATCTTTTTTGTTTATCATCCGATTTTGATAATTCTTTCACCGGCAGATGGTTTGGCTGTGCCGCTACATTCCCTTTAATGTTTTACCGTTATCCTTACACGTTGGTTATTGAACATGTATGCTTTTCTAGTTAAGTTATCAGTTATTCATGTATTAAACATATATTTTATATTGATTTGAACACTGGGAATATTCGTTTATGTTTTTCCCCAAGGTCGGCTTATTAGAAGGTGAATGTTGTTATATTAAATATTAGGACACTTTCAATGAAACCTGACAGTAACAAATATTCGTTTTAAATGATTTTAAATCGGTACAAACTTGTTGGCAGTATAGTTTATTTGAAGCCATTTTTAGCAAAATAGTTGTTTTTTTAATTTACACTTTGAAAGATCCAGCATAAAACAGTGTAAAGTTATCTAAGCAACGCCACCGATAGGAGGGCTTATGTATTCACAACACTAGTATCTCCCTTGAATACTCGTTCAGATCAAGCTGGTAGATAATAACAAAGTTCCCATTGTCTACGTTTTTACAGGACTTTCCATTGCATGCATTGATTTGTCCTTACCAGGTTCTAAATCTACAGCATGTTAGGAAGAGATCACAGAAAATCTCATGTTGATATTCTATAAGATTTCTAGCCAATTCTGCCTCATTTTCCACATCATAGGTCTAATCACCACGGAGTTGTATTTGTGCCATAGTATTACGCTAAATGTGATATAGGTGTCACACAAACATGGAATTTAAATGTTTTCATTCTAGTAAATATGTGGTAATTGTGTTTTAAAATGCGGTATTGGATCAATAAATAATTTAAGCATAAAGACTTTGTTGTTGTTGTTATTTCGAAGGATTATAGTGCCTCCGCCCTTATGTGACACCAGAGAATCCCGGTACGCCACGGGCATTAGGTGTGCACTATATCTGTCGGAGTGTAGAGTTGTATCTGCGTTGTTTGCATCTGTGTCGTTTCCATTGTGTGTATGTCGTCTCGCTGTGGCGTTGATTGGTGGCTGCTATGGTGTTGCTGTCCTACATCTACTGGTGTGGTGGAGCCTACATCCTCTACTGGTGTGTCCTACATCCGCTACTGGGCCGTCTGGGTGCTGTGTCTTTGGGGGCCATCCCCGCCGCTGCAACATGCGTCCCCGTGATAAGTAAGATCGATAGGCACGCAGGTTGCTGGATCCCCTGCTCCATGGAACATCGCCGAGTTTCCCCACGTCAGGTCCGTTCAGTTGCTAAGTCGCCGACCATTCATTCCATATGTACAAAAGCCGATATGTGCCACACCAAACATACACTGATACAGGCTGCCGACGCTTAGCTAACTGCTTCTCTTCAGTAGTTGTCCCTGGCAATCTTCCTTGGCGGGCAGGACAGAGGATACGACACCAATCTTAGTCTTCAACACTGACTGAGATCCAACGCACTAATAACACAGCATAAAGACATGTTGTAATATTGTTTATCTCTATGCCACGAACAAAAAACATTACAATGGGACCCTGTGGAAAACAAATTGTGATGTGAGACGTGAACAACGTCACCGGGGGCCGGAGTAGCGTCCATTGACACTTAAGATGTAACAAGCCCATTGATTGTTGCATTGAGTAGTGAGAAATAAAGTTTAATTGCCATGTTGTCATCATATCAAGGCCCAAATTAAAAATGAATAACATTCTTAACACAAATGACACATATGCTGCCAAAAAATCCACACAAAAATGGGGGACATATATCTTGTAAGAAACAACCTGTCTCATGAATGAATGCTCCCTTTAAAAACACTGAGATGCCAAAAAAAAAAATTTTCATACACTCATTTCCATATAAGCAAAAAAAGTTTAGAAACTCACAATCTTAACATGACAATGCTTTAACAATGTAACAAATAGATTAACAATGTGATATAAACCAAAAATAGTACTTTAAATTAGCGAAAATGCCTTTGTTTACAAAACGAAATGAAAATTACTTATTGACCGACATTATGCGACTTCCTGTGTTGCAATGGGTGTGCTAATACCCCAGGCCGACATTTCCTGTATTGCAATGGGTGTGCTACACCTTAATAAGAAAGTCATAATGGTGATTTAACAAACATTAAGAGAATACTCTCCTTTGCGAACGATGTGCATCATTAAATCTGTGTAATAAAGCTTGTTTAAACTGTTCGTAAGAAATGGTCAGGAATTTTGTCATCATACATCAAGCGGTCCAACTAATACTGAGTTTACGTTACAAAAGGCTTCGGCTCTAGTTTGTGCCGACCTTTGTTTGTTAGATACTATAGCCTTGTGGGATTTCTTTATTTACCTGTACCATTTTAAATGACAATAGGGTAAGAGGGAGGTTTGGTACACCCTAGCGCCTGGTTTAACTCCACCGCCACATATGTGACGTTTTGGTTCTGACTGTTCCAATGCGGTAGCTCAATTGCCCTTTTATATTTGTGATGTTATATATTTTGCCGTTTATTTATCCTTGTAATTGTTGTTTGTTTGTGTGCCTGTGTTGGTTGACTGCGTTGTTTGTTGTGTGTGCGTGTGTTTGGTTGACTGTATTGTTTGTTTTGTGTGCGTGTGTTTGGTTGACTGTATTGTTTGTTTTGTGTGCGTGTGTTTGGTTGACTGTATTGTTTGTTTTGTGTGCGTGTGTTTGGTTGACTGTATTGTTTGTTTGTGTGTGCGTGTGTTTGGTTGACTGTATTGTTTGTTTTGTGTGCGTGTGTTTGGTTGACTGTATTGTTTGTTTGTGTGCGTATGTTTGGTTGACTGTGCTGTTTGTTTTTGTGCGTGTGTTTGGTTGACTGTGTTGTTTGTTTGTGTGCGTGTGTTTGGTTGACTGTGTTGTTTGTTTGTGTGCGTGTGTTTGGTTGAATGTGTGTTTGTTTTGTGTGCGTGTGTTTGGTTCTGCTGTCCATCTATCAACAGCGAATAGCAGTGTACTCCTATCTGAATATATGATGACATATGCTGGTATTGGATGAAATCTTGTTAGTATCTTACTGTATTGTATTGTATAAACCTTCACTTGTTCGGGTTCGTATAAACTATACATTACAACATTACAATTTCGCGAATAATAAAACGTTGAAATGATTAAGTATTTATGTCTTTTGTGTCTTTTGTGGATTTATTGAACTTGCTATGAAATGGATGATGGCTAGAAACACTCAACTAAAAATAAAACAATTGTCCCGGGTATCTACTATATTGCAACATCAAGAAGCATAGCAAAACACACAATGTTAGCCTTAACTTATGTTTGATATATACACATGTAAATATAGCAACACACACACACGTTAGCTTTAACTTATGTTTGATATATACACATGTCAGCATTGTTCAGCAGATTTAACACTGCTTGTACCTGGAATGACCATTGCAACGAAGACATCAGATTCTTTAGGCTGTCCTTTTTCGTCTGTATATGAACATTTAAACTCTGACTTGTCCATAAGTATGCCGGAGTCTATGGCATGATGAAGTGTGACAACATATCCAGTGAGGGTAGAAACAGCTATTCCATTCAACTGTATTTCCTATATAATGATAAGATACACATACGTTCCTATAATGATACGGTACACATAACTTCCTATAATGATGATACATAAGCCACATGGTGGATTTTCTGACTTTTGAATTGCTGACTATGTATTTTTTACAAATTTAATGGAAATGTACCGTACACGTAAATATAACAATCGAACAGGAAAGGTAGCATTCAAGGACGACAATAGGGCTACCGCCTTGTAATGGTCAGTGACAAACAAGCCCCTGGGGGTTTAAACCAGGTTCTAGGGTGCAACAAACCTCACTCTTACCATATTGTCATCCCAATAAACGGTACAGTGTAAATAAAGATATCGCCGCCAGGATATATTTAACAAACTTGGCAGCATTAATAAGCAATATAAGTATTTGTTTGTTTGTTT
>JAWPHD010011197.1:72500-86146 GCA_037043455.1 Cyrtodaria siliqua
ATATCAATGAAAGCCAAGATAAGACCGAAAACCAGTTAACTCGAATTAAAATAACTTGAATGTGTGGCCCTCGTTTTTCTAGCGTTTAGATCAATGTCAGCTTGAACAAATTCAATAACCAGTCAACTTTGATCGGAAACACCATAATTGTGGTCATTGATTAAATGAAAAGAGTTCTGTTTTGATCTTTTTTATGGTCATTTTTACCCGACCTTAGTAGAATGTTTATTTCAATACAGCCATATATGACACCCGAGCTTGATCCATCATCTGTTATCAGAGCGATGTTAGCAAGCAAAACGTTTGACAGGTTCTTTTGGGCCTATTGTCTTTATTAATGATCGCAAACTGTTACCGTGTCAAGTACGTTCAAAACTGCGGGTACACATTTTGTAAATAGAAATGTTGCATGTTTATCATATATATAGAAGGCATATATTAAAATGTCTTCTTCTTTGAAACCACAAGGCAAAGAGATGAAATGAAACATGGAAGAAACAGTTGCTTTGCCTCAAAGGTTAACATACATGGAAGACACAGTTGCTTTGTCTCAAAGGTTAACATACATGGAAGAAACAGTTGCTTTGTCTCAAAGGTTAACAAACATGGACGAAACACGTTGCATCTTTAACATATCTGGACATTAAAAAAATAGCAAGTGTAGCGTTTTCAATTGTACTGAGTGTAGAACACGTACAAGAATGTTAAGACAAACGAGCTGATAACTCACCTCAAATTCTAATCTATTCACGTTCTTGGAAAATAATTTAAGTGTATTAGCATTGGAACATCCCATCTCGGCTTGACACTGAATCTGTCCCTTGCTCCCAGCCACAAGTCCACCTCTTTTGTCATGATTGGCGGTTATGATTGGAATCTTTGGAAAACCTATTAAATCATATTCAGTATAAGGTAAAAATGTATTAACAGATATTTACCTAAGGGTGTTGCTTTTATTTAAATCGTTTACTAAACTTACATTGTTGTTTGTTCAATGTAGGAGTTTATTTGACAAAAACATTAAAAGAGTAATATACTCCTTTTAAATACTGTACATGCATTGCAATTAAACACTACTATGTAGCATGGCAAAACACGAAGTCTATCCAAATGAGCCTTAGTGACAAAAGATAACTTAACGAGTCCGAATGGTTCAGGTCGACAAAAGTAGATATAAAAGACGAACAGGAAATGTTGGATTCAAGGACAATAGTCAACCAAAGACAAGCACCCAAAAACACGCACAGAAACAAATAATAATTACAAAGATGAATAAAAGGCAAGATATGACATCACAGACATACAAGGGTTGACAATAGGGCTACCGCATTGGAACGGTCAGTGTCCTATAAGGTCGCTGCTGGGTGGGGGTGTGGGGAGAGGGGTGGGGGGAGGGGTATATCAGGTTCTAGGGTGCATCAAATCTCGCGCATAGTCTACGAAAGTATCATTCAAGGACGACAGTGAACCACAAACACACACAGAAACAAAGGACAACTTCAAGGATGAATACAAGGCACAACACACATAGGGCTACTCGCATTGGAACGGTCAGTGGCAAAAAAGCCGCTGGGGGTTTAAACCAGGTGCACCAAATCTCACCCTTACCCTATTTCATCCCAATAAACGGGACAATGTAAATAAAGATATCCCCGCCAGGTTATATTCTCTAACAACCAAGGCAGCATTAATAGGCAACAGAACACATATTAGACTGCAATCGCAAGATACGTCTATGTAGAAAGATTAAATAATTTAATTGCAAAAGAAATTGATAGTAAATGAATAAATACAAAATTTAGAGATCAATATGAATATATTAACGTGCTAATATGGCTCGTCATACACATATTCTGTGGTTGTAACATGTCTAAAAAGTAACTATTGTGACTAGAACATTTTATAAAAAATATAATTGTAGATTTTGTAATTTTCAAAAGTGACTTTAAAAAATGATATATAGGGTCCTATAGAAACCACAGCGTCCGAACGCAATGGCATCGTATGTCCGCACTGTACTGCCAACAAGGACTTGAAACTACAATGAAAGAGACGAAAAACAACAGAAAGGGTGGTGAAGACAGGGTTACCGACTTGGAACGGTCAGTAGGCAATAAGACCTACTGGTTAGCTTGAATCTATTTTATATGCGCACAATCCTCGCTATTATCCTGTCTTCAGTGCCCAAATAGACAAGACAGTGTACATAAAACTACATGGAACTATGGAATAAAAACAACAGAAAGGGTGGTGAAGACAGGGTTACCGACTTGGAACGGTCAGTAGGCAATAAGGCATACTGGTTAGCTTGAATCGATTTTATATGCGCACAATCCTCGCTATTATCCTGTCTTCAGCGCCCTAATAGACAAGACAGTGTAAACAAAACTAAATCCCATCAAAAGGAAATCTCTAACAATAAAGTCCACATCCAGAGAAACCAACTAAAGATATACATACAAAATAATAAACATCTCAGGATGTATCCAGAATCGTACTGAACAACCATAGTAGTTGCAGCTAAAGAGAAGACCAATCTAGGGTACGACCAGAAAACCAGAGGGACGAAAGCGAATGCACCCACCTCCCTTAGTTGGGGTTTCAGTAGGTACAATCATAGAGTCCCAAGAGGTAGTCCAGACATCGCACAAGTGAAAAGTGAAGCGTAATGACTGACTGTATAGGGGTCAATCACTAAACATGCAGTGCGCTGTAAAACCAAGGGGTTATATCCTTTTCTGACGAACTTCCTGATTGAATTTGTAAAGCGGTCAGGAAACCCGTCAGACCCCTTTAACTTTCGAAGTTTATAGACCACAGCTCCATAAAATGAGGGTTGTGATATGCCTAGTCGCAGAAGTGTTTTAAGGTTGGTGTTGTACTTTTCCAGCAGGCCCTCGTTGCGGCGGTAGAATTTAGAGAAAGATCTATTCGAAAATCATGTTCACTACCTCTTTTACCTAAATGCTGGTTCTCTGTGAACGATGCACTTTTTGTTCAACATGTTCATCTACTAATATAAAGCATGCAAATCATTTTTTTCCTTACGGATGGCGGGAGGTGTACAGTACTGGTTCTACCCAGGAAAGTGTGTGGTCTGCCTCTACCACTAAAAACGACCGTCATATATAATCTTACATGTGTTGAAAATGATGTAAAACATCATACAAACAGATAAACAACAAATCAATTTTTAAAACATGTTTCAGATAGTTTCATACAGTGTGCATATAGTTAACCGCGGTTGATGGGTTGACCAGGTGCGCCGTGAACTTGTTAATTTTTAACTCATGTGACTTCTTATGACAAGGATTAAACACTTACTTTGAACCTGAATATTTGTTTTGTATGTTCTATTTCCAGCTGTGATACTATATATTCCTTCGTCTATGCAACTAATATGCGCAAATTCAAGACTAAGAGTGCTATGCCCGTCATTTGAAAGGGTCACACTTAAGGTTTCTCTGCTAGAAATATTCCAATCACCGCCATTATCCTGAAAACACACAGACATGTACGATTTATTCCAAGACGTGATCTGTTTCTTGTAAAAATAATTTTAAAATAGAGTGTGGATTTGTTTTGTTTCCAACTAGAAGAAAGTCAGGTTTGGTTACTTTTTATGTCATTTTCGTATATATATTTAACGCCATTAAAAGTGCAAGTTTTTTAATTTTGTGTTTATTTTTAATTAAAATGTCTCCAAGATGGTTTACATAATTCCGATTTTACTTCTTTCAATATAGGAATTTGATCGGTCACCAGATTTATAGGGAATATGAATAATTTCCAACATGTACATAATCTACAATCGATCTTGGAAATAAACACAAAATAAAAAAAACTTGCACTTTTAAGTATATTTATGCATACATTACAAAGTTAAAATTGAAGAACAGAGTTTACACTTTTAATGATAAAAGCTCTTGCTTGTAATGGTATTGTTCGTCGCTTCAGTTATTTATTTTGTTCAAAGGTTTGAACGCTCAACGGCGCTGGTTATCAGTATGTTCACCAATTCCTGTTTGATCAGAGTCGTATCCTCATTTCCCTACTTTCTGTTTACAAAGTTCCCGCCAAAGATGGGTTTGATTTTGTATAGATTTGAAACGCTATTGCGATTTTATCAAACATATCTTATAACGTTAGTAACATATATAATGTACGTACACCGAACATTGGTTCAAACACCGACGAGTTCGTATCTGAGGGTCGGCGAATTTCTACAAGATCGTCATCGCCTATCTCTACATTGCAAACTATCTTTTCTTTTACTCCAACGATTGTCAAAACATCACAGGGACAGAATGAGGTACCAGCTGAAATAAAAAGCCTGGTTGCCAATACATCATAGGCACAGAATGAGGTACCAGCTGAAATAAAAAGCCTGGTTGTCACTACATCATAGGCACAGAATGAGGTACCAGCTGAAATAAAAAGCCTGGTTGTCAATACATCACAGGGACAGAATGAGGTACCAGCTGAAATAAATAGCCTGGTTGTCAATACATCACAGGGACAGATTTAGGTACCGGCTGAAATGAAAAGCCTGGTTGTCGAAACATCACAGGGACATAATGAGGTACCAGCTGAAATAAATAGCCTGGTTGTCAATACATCACAGGGACAGAATTAGGGACCGGCTGAAATGAAAAGCCTGGTTGTCAAAACATCACAGGGACATAATGAGGTACCAGCTGAAATAAAAAGCCTGGTTGTCAATACATCACAGGGACATAATGAGGTACCAGCTGAAATAAAAAGCCTGGCTGTCAATTCATCACAGGGACATAAGGAGGTACCAGCTGAAATAAAAAGCCTGGTTGTCAATACATCACAGGGACATAATGAGGTACCGGCTGAAATAAAAAGCCTGGTTGTCAATACATCACAGGGACATAATGAGGTACCGGCTGAAATAAAAAGCCTGGTTGTCAATACATCACAGGGACAGAATTAGGTACCGGCTGAAATGAAAAGCCTGGTTGTCAATACATCACAGGGACAGAAATAGGTACCAGCTGAAATAAAAAGCCTGGTTGTCAAAACATCACAGGGACATAATTAGGTACCGGCTGAAATAAAAAGCCTGGTTGTCAATACATCACAGGGACATAATGAGGTACCGGCTGAAATAAAAAGCCTGGTTGTCAATACATCACAGGGACAGAATTGGGTACCGGCTGAAATGAAAAGCCTGGTTGTCAATACATCACAGGGACAGAAATAGGTACCAGCTGAAATAAGAAGCCTGGTTGTCAAAACATCACAGGGACATAATTAGGTACCAGCTGAAATAAAAAGCCTGGTTGTCAATACATCACAGGGACATAATGAGGTACCAGCTGAAATAAAAAGCCTTGTTGTCAGTACATCACAGGGACCTAATGAGGTACCAGCTGAAATAAAAAGCCTGGTTGTCAATACATCACAGGGACAAAATTAGGTACCAGCTGAAATAAAAAGCCTGGTTGTCAATACATCACAGGGACAGAATTAGGTACCAGCTGAAATAAAAAGCCTGGTTGTCAATACATCACAGGGACAGAATGAGGTACCAGCTGAAATAAGAATATAGCTAGTTATATTTGTTATGGTGTTCGCAGATCATGTTTTTGTATTAAAATTAAGTCATCACTTGACTATTAAATATAACTGTATTATAAGTTAGATGGAATCATGATACTAGCTGAAATATTATAAGACTACTGGTTTATTATGATTTCGGGTATAATTTTACGATATTTAAAGCATTTTAACCATTAAATAGTGTGTTTTTTTGTAAAATATAGTGCCTGTTAGCGTACTATCATATAGTACATGTGTGTTTTTTGAATAATTGTTTTTCAATGATCCCGAAAAGTCACAATGCATATCATCTAAAAAAAAGTTGCAAATGCAAAGTTAAATTAGTTATTACTTCATAAAGATGTCATCAAAACAAAACATAATCATCAAATATATACAGTTTACAGATAGCAATGTAGGATAAACTGTCAGTCTACACATTTAACACGGTTTAGTTTCATGTTTTATTTTATTTGGAGATCTGTCTAGCTTACGTTTTATCTTGATTTCTACGGTATATGTAGCATTATGGGTTCCGTTGGTGATAACTACGGAATACGTTCCTTGAACAGAACATTTGACACCCGTGAATTCAATATTGATGTGAATCTCAGTATCGTTTCTTGATATTACCACGTTCATTCTGTCATCAATCCTGTGCTGTAAAAAATGGCATAAATAAGCATGAGAAACTTAAATGACTACAGTCAAGACAAACCTTAACTAAAACTATCACTGAAAGTGGTAAATAACCCCGCTTTTGTTAAGTACGTCAAAGGGCCATAATTCTGCAATAATTAAGGTAGTGAACCATGGGTGATGTCGACGGACATAAGGTCCTCCGTTGTTATGAGTATATGAAGTTTGGGGACAACCCATTCAAAACTGTTTGAGAAATGCTAGTAGAAAGAAAGTGTTACGCAGCGCGACGCGACGCGACGGGACAAAAGGTCTCAGACCTCAATTAATTTTCACATACAGTTACTGTACAGCATTTAACAACATCTGAGCTTCAAAGCTGGGCAGCAGACATTGTTGTTGATTTAATATCGTCAGTATATACAAGACCAGTAATTAAACATAAAAGTTAGCCAGGTTTTTTTTTCTCGCTCAGGTTTATGTGACCCCTATGGAAAATACAAAATGCATATACTATGATCTAGCTGAATATGTGGTGCTTAGGTCAAACACTTCTGAAATTTGAATGAAACCTCAAAGGGGTGTTCTGTATCATGTCTTTTACATTGCAGATGTATGCAAAGAAAAACTAATTTTTCATATTAAAAATGACCTAAAATTGAGAAACATAAATGACTTATTTTCTGTTTTCCTTTTGTCTCTATGTCCGTGAGCTTTCAGGGGAGATAATAAAAGATAATATAATTATGTGTTACACGACGTGAGGCGACGTTATGGACAACGTTATTCCTATATAGCCCCCACTTCACTTTGTGAAAGCGGGAACTATAACAACACACCTGCGCTATTACTATAACAACACACCTGCGCTATGACTATAACAACACACCTGCGCTATGACTATAACAACACATCTGCACTATGACTATAACAACACACCTGACTATAACAACACACCTGCGCTATGACTATAACAACACACCTGACTATAACAACACACCTGCGCTATGACTATAACAACACACGCGCTATGACTATAACAACACACCTGCGCTATAACAACACACCTGCGCTATGACTATAACAACACACCTGACTATAACAACACACCTGCGCTATGACTATAACAACACACCTGCGATATGACTATAACAACACACCTGCGCTATGACTATAACAACACACCTGCACTATGACTATAACAACACACCTGACTATAACAACACACCTGCGCTATGACTATAACAACACACGCGCTATGACTATAACAACACACCTGCACTATGACTATAACAACACACCTGACTATAACAACACACCTGCGCTATGACTATAACAACACACGCGCTATGACTATAACAACACACCTGCGCCATGACTATAACAACACACCTGCACTATGACTATAACAACACACCTGACTATAACAACACACCTGCGCTATGACTATAACAACACACGCGCTATGACTATAACAACACACCTGCGCCATGACTATAACAACCCACCTGCACTATGACTAGAACAACATACCTGCGCTATGACTGTAACAACACACCTGCACTATGACTATAACAACACACCTGACTATAACAACACACCTGACTATAACAACACACCTGCGCTATGACTATAACAACACACGCGCTATGACTATAACAAAACACCTGCGCCGCGACTATAACAACACACCTGCGCCATGACTATAACAACGAACCTGGGCCAGGACTATAACAACACACCTGCGCTACGACTATAACAACACACCTGCGCCACGACTATAACAACACACCTGCGCCATGACCATAACAACACACATGTGCTACGACTATAACAACATACCTGCACTATGACTATAACAACACACCTGCGCTATGACTATAACAACACACCTGCGCTATGACTATAACAACACACCTGCGCCATGACTATAACAACACAGCTGACTATAACAACACACCTGACTATAACAACACACCTGCGCCATGACTATAACAACACACCTGCGCTATGACTATAACAACACACCTGCGCCATGACTATAACAACACAACTGACTATAACAACACACCTGACTATAACAACACACCCGCGCCATGACTATAACAACACACCTGCGCTATGACTATAACAACACACGCGCTATGACTATAACAACACACCTGCACTATGACTATAACAACACACCTGACTATAACAACACACCTGCGCTATGACTATAACAACACACGCGCTATGACTATAACAAAACACCTGCGCCGCGACTATAACAACACACCTGCGCCATGACTATAACAACGAACCTGCGCCAGGACTATAACAACACACTTCCGCTACGACTATAACAACACACCTGCGCCACGACAATAACAACACAGCTGCGCCATGACTATAAGAACACACCTGCGCCATGAGCATAACAACACACCTGCGCTACGACTATAACAACATACCTGCACTATGACTATAACAACACACCTGCGCTACGACTATAACAACACACCTGCGCCACGACTATAACAACACACCTGCGCCATGACTATAACAACACACCTGCGCCATG
Organism: Cyrtodaria siliqua; assembly: GCA_037043455.1. Classification (NCBI taxonomy): domain Eukaryota; kingdom Metazoa; phylum Mollusca; class Bivalvia; order Adapedonta; family Hiatellidae; genus Cyrtodaria; species Cyrtodaria siliqua. The sequence goes on from JAWPHD010011197.1 coordinate 81,271, forward strand.
ACTATAAGAACACACCTGCGCCATGAGCATAACAACACACCTGCGCTACGACTATAACAACATACCTGCACTATGACTATAACAACACACCTGCGCTACGACTATAACAACACACCTGCGCCACGACTATAACAACACACCTGCGCTATGACTATAACAACACACCTGCGCCATGACTATAAAAACACACCTGACTATAACAACACACCTGGCTATAACAACACACCTTGCTATAACAACACACCTGCGCTATGACTATAACAACACACCTGCTCCATGACTATAACAACACACCTGCGCTATGACTATAACAACACACGCGCTATGACTATAACAACACACCTGCGCCACGACTATAGCAACACACCGGCGCTATGACTATAACAACACACCTGCGCCAATACTATAACAACACACCTGCGCTATGACTATAACAACACACCTGCGCCATGACTATAACAACACACCTGCACTATGACTATAACAACACACCTGCGCCATGACTATAACAACACACCTGCGCCATGACTATAACAACACACCTGCACCATGACTATAACAACACACCTGCGCCATGACACTCCTTTAGAGAATCATTTTATTTTGTTTAAAAAAAAAACACGTTGTAACTGTTTATATGTACCCGGACTGTTTATATGTACCCGGACTGTTTATATGTATCCGGACTGTTTATATGTATCCGGACTGTTTATATGTACCCGGACTGTTTATATGTATCCGGACTGTTTATATGTATCCGGACTGTTTATATGTATCCGGACAGTTTATACATATCCGGACTGTTTATATGTATCCGGACAGTTTATACATATCCGGACTGTTTATATGTATCCGGACTGTTTATATGTATCAGGACTGTTTATATGTATCAGGACTGTTTATATGTACCCGGACTGTTTATATGTATCCGGACTCTTTATATGTATCCGGACTGTTTATATGTATCAGGACTGTTTATATGTACCCGGACTGTTTATATGTATCCGTACTGTTTATATGTATCCGGACTGTTTATATGTATCCGGACTGTTTATATGTATCCGGACTGTTTATATGTATCCGGACAGTTTATACATATCCGGACTGTTTATATGTATCCGGACTGTTTATATGTACCCGGACTGTTTATATGTATCTTGTCTGTTTATACGTATCCGGACGGTTTATACGTATCCGGACTGTTTATATGTATCCGGACAGTTTATACATATCCGGACTGTGTATATGTACCCGGACTGTGTATACGTATCCGGACAGTGTATACATATCCGGACTGTTTATATTTATCAGGACTGTTTATATATATCCCACTAGCGGATCCAGGGGGGGGCGCACCCGGCGCGCGCCCCCCCTAAAAATTCCGGATCATACATGTATGTCCATTTTACTGTAGATAAAATATCAAATACGCCCTCAGTATAAAAAATTTTCTCGCTCGCTTCGCTCGCTCGACGCATCATGGCTAATGAGTGGTTTAATTAACACATTGTTAAAGACATCACACAAGCCTAATCCATCCTATAGAAATAGTGGGGGCATAATTATGATTGTTTTTTTCATGCATTGTGAGAAGTACGAGAATCTCATTCAAAATTGGAGATTGGTATGTACTGTTATATTATGAGGCCCCGACAAACAATTTTAAATACGATTTAATTATTTCTAAATTTTATGTTTAACAGTACCAGCATGATTTAATTTCAATATTTTTAGTATTTATTTTACCTTTTTAATCTGCAATATTCAAATGTTTCTATTCGAAACAGTAAAATGAACATTTAGCAATTGTAAGAAACATTGCACATTGTAGACTTATATAAAATTATGTCAGGGCCTCAATAAATATTTTCCACAGTAGAGGATTAACAAGTTTGTGATCGTCTCTAGCTGTAAATATCCGTGATCTTTTGATTCTGGTGTGATGTCTTTAAATCCTTTTATTTGAAAACGGACTTTTTATTCATACATGTATGTCCATGTTACTGTAGACAATATATCAAACAATTTCGATGCACACCCTCAGTATAAAAAAAATTCACGCTCGCTCGACGCATAATGGCTAATGAGTGGTTTAATTAACACATTGTTAAATTCTTTTATTTGAAAACGGACTTTTGTTATTCATACGTGTATGTCCATGTTACTGTAGATAAAACATCAAACAATTTAGATGGACGCCCTCAGTATAATTTTTTTCTCGCTCGCTACGCTCGCTCGACGCATAATGGCTAATAAGTGGTTTAATTAACACATTGTTAAATCCTTTTATTTGAAAACGGACTTTTTTACCCTATAAATGCACTACCGCAAACGTTTTATGAGGCTAGAGACGGACCCGAAAATTTACCAAAATATTACGCCCCCCCTAAGCTGAAATCCTGGATCCGCCCCTGTATCCGGACTGTTTATATGTATTCGGACTGTTTATATGTATCCGGCAAGTTACAGTTTAGAGAGGAGGTATGGTCATTTTACAAACATCATGTACAACAATGTCGACGACTACCGTATTAGCTTACACAATACAAAGTATATTTAACATTAAATGACACATCAAATAATAAATGGTGATGAATGACGCAGACTTAATGATTGCTCAACTAAACTTTCTAAATCAATATGCTGTTGTTGTTTCGTATATTAGAGAATAAGTTGTCGAAAAAGTTCGCATCAAGAATAAGTATATATAAAACAAACCGTGAGTGTAGTGTTGAAATCATTTGTAATGTCTATGCTGTTGACACCACTTCCTCCTTGAGTCACCTTTAAGGTCGTAGGGTTGTCTAATTCTAGTGCGCATGTAAAGCTCGTTGCAGAATCCAGTTCGACTGTCCTTGTCTCATCACACTGCCAACCGAGGGGTCCTTCTATAAACGTATACTTAGTATTTATTGATGGCTTCGGATATATTTATCATTTATTACTTTAATAGTGTGTGATCATTACTACTGTTTAAAACTTACTATAATTGACTGTCACTCGTACATTGCTATAGACATCGGCAACTATTTAGAGGTTACTAAAACCAGAAAACGTATGTAAATTACTTTAAGAAACTAAGCCTCCAAACGTCGGCAAAATTACGCTACAAAACCGTTTATCAAAACTCTGTCCAGGTGTTCAGGTCATATAATAATGTATATGTACCGATTAAATATATAGTTTTATTCACGGATTCTTAAAATAACAGCGACTGAATATACGTAAAATGAATTATGAGTTGGTAACTCTTAATTCAACGCTCAAGTTTTGGGGTTTGGTCTGGCTCGGAAAACCCGTTTATATTGTGTCTACAGTAGCGTAGATATGTTAAATTGAATGTACAGGCCCGGTTATCGTTTAAGCACCGAAAGCGAAAATATGTTATAAAATGTATGATAAAAAGCTTATTTATTCTGTATTAAACTAATATGAATTGTTTACTTAATTGCCTATTTTAAAACTGACTAAACAAGTATAAAACAGCATAATGTGCAAAAATGAAAATTGATGTAATGGCTACAATGATACAACTAATATTGTTTGAACTAAATTGTACAAGCTACCTGTTCCAGATTACTATCATCTACAGACATTGCTGCTGATGGGGTCATTGTCGTATCGGGTACTACAGAAAGGTACCCGGGGTACATTTATGTCTACAGAAACGTACTCGCAAAAAATATTTTAATTCCAGAACGGCCCACAAATATACGGAAACGTACCCGGACAAAAAAGATCTCATCGGCGGAATTGAAACAATTTAGAACTTGATAAAACAACTACTTAAACAATATTGTTTATCATTAACTATTGCGCTATTATTCTTAAAACATATTTAGGGTTCCATAGTTAGTAATAAAATACAGAACGAAATGTCGTAAAACCGGAAGTTGTAAATCATCAAACCCCGCGCAAAAAAATAAACAAATATGCAGCTCGTCATTCAAGAAAAGTTGGTCAAATATTTAGACCAACTGCGTTCCTTCAAGGCGGAGGCAACTGCGAGCGGCTTTCAAAAAGTTAATCGATTAAACTTTGTAAACAATGAAAGTTTCGGTTACGTGAAGTAACAGAACGCGTTACGGCCGCGTTATACGACATTTTATTTTGTCTCGGGTACATTTTTATATATTTCTGGGCCTTTCTGGATTTCGATGACTTTCGGGTACGTTTCTGTATCCATAAATGTACCCCAGGTGACTTTCTGTAGTACCCGGTACGACAATGACCCCATCAGCGATAGCAGTATCGAAAAATTGAGGTCCTGGCTGTAGATTAACTATAAAGTCAATTCGAGTTCTGACTGTTCATCTCCTCGCAGTTTCCTAAAGGGAGACGTTGGTCTTATTCTGGTCTTCAACTTTAAGTTTTCCAACCTTTAAATATGACTAAAGCTACTTGCCAAATATTTTAGTCACTCTCATTATTTTGGAAACTGAATAGCATTGCTTTGATGGATATTTAACCGGTGTCATTATTTTGAGGATAATACGATATCTATCATCCGGGTCCTTTCAAAATACCATATACATATACAATATATGTCGCATTATTAACGTCGCTCTATTAATTTAAAACCAGACATACCAGATTATATGTCTGGTTACGGATTGAATTGCTTACATATTCAAAAGATAGTCGGTAAACTGATATTGTGCAATATTTCATCTGCACAGTTTGATTTCTCTATCTCAATGCAGGTTGCAGTATAAATTAGTTGTTTAAATAAAACTCTGTTTTAGTATAATTACATGTAAGCACTGTAACAGAGAGATACCGACAAGGTTTAACAAATCTTTCTGTTGTATACTTTCAGGGTTAGAAATTTGTATAATATAAGGCCTGTGATCGTTATTAGCTAATATAGGACTGA
>JAWPHD010011198.1:0-86107 GCA_037043455.1 Cyrtodaria siliqua
CTGTTTTTAAATTGTATCAGAATTTATTATGGTTGTAGAAGCACCATTATAAAAAAGAAAAGACAAGTGACAGACTACTATGAACAATGCCTCAAGAATCACAATGAATGATCTTGGATGAAATGATAATCAAAAAAAGCAGTCTGGACTGGTAAATGGATCGTGGAAGCAGCTAATGCCTGAAATTTACTACTATAATTATATATGCCTTCTTCGGATGCTAAGAATGAAAAATTATTTTTCTTAAAATTTATAAGTATATGTACATACATTATGAAATATATTTTTTTTGTTTTAAGTTTAAACTACAGTTACTATCTTGTCTTTTCAGTAGTTCCAAGTACATGTACCCATATAAGAATTAGTTTTTTATAGTCACAGTGTAAAAGTCCAGTAATTCATTGCGTACATAAGGCCATATAAACAATATGTGTGGGTTCCGGTTACATAGGGGAAAGAAAACCTTTTTATTTTGGTGACAGATTTTTGAACCAGTTAAAAAAACCTAGACTGGAAGTTGGTCTTGCTTCTTCATGTTATCTTGTAACTTCCTCCATCATGTTAGCTAGTGTTCATAAACCTAATTTCCTAATGTCGTAACATTTTTCGATACAGATTCCTTTCTAAGATTAAAATCGAGGAGGCCGCCATCTTGCTTACCGGAAGCACAACTTTCTGAGTTACAAAGATTCGCCGAATGTACTTTCAGGGTTTGAAATTAACTTTTTTCAGAAACTTGTCCATAGTAACTTACACAATTTACTTGTCCCCAGTCAAATTTACTTGTCCCCCCACTTCATGTAAAAGTGATACAAAAAACAAGATCAATCATGAAAGTGACATTACATTCCCTCAGTTGCATTCCACCAATGAAAACAAGATGGATTTATTTGTCATTTACAATGTGCTCACCACAAGTATCTACATGGCACAGGACAAGGGGACAACTGTTAATGTCAAACCCTGACTTTCGTACTTTTTCTCGGAAAAATAAGGAAACATTTTTAGCGTTAGTGAAAATTGCCCAAAAATCTAGGGTCAGTCTGGTAAATGGAACCACACATAATTTTATATGGCCCGACATATAGGAAACGAGTAAGTGACCTTGTTCAATGTAGATTTGTTGGTTTGAAACTGTGTCAGTTTTAATAGTGGTGCCAAAGACCTCAGAAATCTTTAATGTACAGTCTAGACGATAATCCATTTGCTAGGAACCATGCATGTGCCCAGCTGGGATTTGAACCCAAGATGTTGGTGATCTTGAATTAAATATTTTTTACCTCATTTATAAAGAATAATTCAGTTATATAATTATATTGCACCTATGCGATAGGGCGTTGTCTGTCGTCTATTTGCGGTCCTCTTGTTATTACTGTATCTGCAGGCCATGTATGTGTATAAAAGGGGCGTTTGTGTCTTAATGTAAAACTCGCCAGCCATTTTGCATGCTTTTCAGAGAGTAGGACCAGGTTAGATCTTGTCTGAGTAGCTCATGTGCAACATGTTAGCAAGTTTTGGTATGGGAGTCTCCTATAATTTTCCTTTTTTTCTTCGCTTTTGATCTATTCCAGGGTTTACAGGTTTTCCTAGTGAACACTTCCATGTTTTCCACACTTACACCAATATGGCACCATTGTTCCTACCCAAATCAGGTCCATATAACTTGCCTTTTAACATTACACTTAACATTTTGTTGCTCCATTTTGTAAGCAACCGATAACACTTTAGCGGGGCATTCGTGTCCCGTGGACACATTTTCTAATTACTATCTAGGCCAAGGAGCCACAAGAATAACCAGCCATATATGCTAATGATACCCTCCAATAGACTCTAAAGCCACTCCATTTAACTGCTATGCAAATTATCACCCACCATAAACCCACTAGATTGTCCACTCCATTTAACTGCTATGCAAATTAGCTCCACCACAAACCCACCACTTTTTCCACTCCATTCCACTGCATGCAAATGAAGTGCACTCCAAGTAACTCCAGGCTCCACTGTAATTCCACTCCTTTTCAACTCCAAATAACTGTGTCTATGAATATTGATTAGGTGCAGTGGAGTTACAGTCATATGGAGAGGAAAGTGATGTTTCAAATATTTAAATTAGGTGCTTGGGCAAAGAAGGTTCCACTACAATGGAGTGGACCAGGATTAACTCTCATTCAACTGCATTGACCCACTCTATTTCCACTCTAAATGCCACTGCAAATCCACTCATATTTCGCCTGGGATGTCAATCAATCAATTAATGCATCGGATTTTAAGTTTTCTAGTGATTTTGTGTGTTCCATTGTGAATGAAATAGATGAACTTGCATCTTCTGTCAAGTTTAAAAAAAACATATTTCTGCAAAAAAAAGGGTGGGGAGGGGGTGGGGGCGTTTATTTAGGGAGGGGTGTTTATTAGGGATTATACGGTAATACATATTATTGATAACTTGTATCATAATACTCCGGTAATACCGCGCACCACTACCCCTCAATATTGACCAGTAATTATGTTACAGTTTATGCTGAGAGCCGAGGTATTGAAGTTATACCGTAACATCCTACGTACCATAAAGACAATACCAGATGAGTACTACAGGAAGGAGATGGCACAGTGGGCTCGAGATGACTTCAAAAAGAACAAGCATTTAACTGACGAGGTAAACATTTAGATTCAAACATGTGACCAGAGCCTTTTTAAGTGGGGCTGGAGTGAAATTAGGTTCCATTACGTGGTCCCGCCTTAATTCCATTAAGCGATGGGAAAGCTTATATTGGCAGGATTTTATAACGGATATTCAGACAATAAAACATGTTTAAAAACATTTTTTACTGAAAAAAATCTGATAACCTGATTTAAATTACCTAATAAATGTTTTATTTTACAATATGCCAACTTTTTAAGCCGAAATTAAGGTTTTATTTCATACCCCAGCCAACCCCGTTTTTCGCTTCTAGGAGAAGGGGTTGGATGGGGCATGAAAGTTAATACTCGGACCACGTAATGATTCCCAATTACAAAAAAAATATATTTTCCAAATTTTGGAAAAAAAATCCCAATCTTAAAAAAAAAGTGGCATAATTTCCATAGTTTAAATTGTATGTTAAAATAAATGCCCAATTCTGTAATTGATCTATATCCTCAAATTGGGAAGAATGGTAAGCATTTATATGGTTGATGAGATCTCTGATGAAATTGAACCATACCGAATACATCTTTTACTGGCAAAACATGTCACAAAATATGTTATGGCAATCACATTCCGTGGAACACTCTTCTAGTTGGGAATGAGACCAATTTTGTTGCCCCAAAATTAGCCAGAAAGGAACACTGTATACTGTATGTTGGGACCTCTATATTGGGTCATGAGTTTGTATATATAAATTTCCAAATAAGGATATTGTAAATACTGGTTAACAGTTGTCCATATTTCAGGTGACAATCAAAATGATGATGACAAAAGGGAAAATGTCTCTGCGCGAGTTGGAGCAGAGTATCTCACTCTCAAAATGGTAGGTGTGTTCTTCTGTCTTTTCCTCTGGTATTGGTCTATTCTACCTGCATCTATTCATTTGTCTCTCCATCCACTATCAGAACCTCTTACCAGCAACTGTACTGGTGAAGTAAGCTTACGTGATTTTCTTTTAAAAGCAAAGAGTTCTGGCACCTCCACCGAATGGTGAGGGGGCATATAGTGTTAGCCATGTGCGTCTGCCCATCTGAGTGTCCATCCGTTCGTCTCCAAAAGTTTGTATGTCTATCTCCCCCCACAGTTTTCAACCGATTGTTTTGAAACTTACAGGACGCTTACAGACAAAGTTGATTTCAAGTACCCAAAATGAATGTAGGATGAACGCAGAATGAACAAAGTATGAACGATGCACGATCTAAACACTGAATGTAAAATTTCTGAATCCATTTTTATCAACACAAAATGAACAATGAATGTATTTTTAGCTCTACTGATCAAAGATCAGCAGAGCTTGTGCCATGGTTGCGGTGTCCGTCGTCCGTTCGTCCATCTGTTCGTCCGTAAACATTTTTTGTAGCGACTACTCCTCTGAAACCACTGGATGGATTTTCATGAAACTTTCAGAAATGTTGATGTGTTGTTGATCCTAGCAAAAGTTCACGTTGACGTGAAAATCCAAGATGGCCACCAAAGCTCAAAATAGATTTTTAAAAAACAAGTTTGTAGCGACTACTTCTTGAAAACTATAAGTGATATTGATATGGAACTTTTTTCTAAAATGACCAGCATGACATGATGTTGATCCTTGTCAAAAATGGTTTTGATTCGTTGGTAAACATGTCTGCCAGCGGCCATCTATGTTTACATAGTTATATAATAAAAACTTGTAGCGACTACTTCTCTGAAACTGCTTGACGGATTTTCATGAAACTTCACTTGAATGTTGCTCTTGATGTCTGGTTGATCGTAGCAGGCCGGCCAGAAATTCAAGATGGCCACCACGGCTAAAAATAGATTTTAAAAACAAACAAATTTGTAGCGACTACTTCTTGAAAACTATAAGTGATATTGATATAGGACTTTCTCTAAAATGATCAGCATGACATGATGTTGGTCCTTGTTAAACATCATTTTGATTTGATGTTAAACAAGGCTGTCAACTTTGTTTACAAGAGTTATATAGTAAAAACTTGTAGCAACTACTCCTCTGAAACTACTTGACAGATTTTCATGAAACTTCAAAGGAATGTTGCACTTGATGTCTAGTTGATCCTAGCAAAATTTCAGGCCGGCAGGAAATTCAAGATGGCCACCATGGCTGAAAATAGATTTAAAAAAACAAATTTGTAGCGAATACTTCTTGAAAACTATAAGTGATATTGATATGGCACTTTTTCTAAAATGATTTGTTTATTTGTATCATGTTTTACGTCCTTTTAAACACATGCAAGGTTATATATGACGGTCGATTTTTTTGTGGTGGAGGCAGACCACCCACTTTTCCCGGGTAGAACCAGTACTTTACACATCCCGCCATCCGTAAGAATCGACACTTCCTCACAAGTCAAGCTCCCAGTGGGATTCGAACCCGCAGCAGTGCGAGTTGAAGGTTTACAACACAATGCCAGCAGCCATCTTTGTTTACGTAGAGTTATATAGTAAAAACTTGTAGCGACTACTCCTCCGAAACTACTTGACGGATTTTCATGAAACTTCACAGGATTTAGCTATCAAAACCTATCAGTAGAGCTTGAACACTGAAACGAAGGCAACCACCGAAATGCATTTTTAAATCAGAATATGCTTATTTAACCTTAACGTGGATGATGGAGACTTTGTGTCAAGTATTTGTGTATAATATTACGATCAAATTTGCATTAAATCACCTGATGTACCCAGGCGTTAATAGAAACAACTGATTAGAAACATACACTTCGTTAAAAACGCTGCCTTTTTAACTCTTGTGTTTACATAAACATTACATGTGCTATAAATAAACCATTTGAATCTGCACACTTCCTGTGTTGTGCTTTGCGTCGGTGCAGCGTATTAGGGATACAGCGTAATTAGTACACAGATATTTCTTTGCCATAGTGTGTACAGTTTAATTTTATTCAGTTGATTTGTTAGCGTAATTATACCCCCCGCAGATGGGGTGGGGTATACTGGAATCAGCTCGTCCATCCGTCTGTCCGTAGACGCAATTCTTGTCAGGGCTATTTCTCAATAACTCCTTCTTAGAATTTTGCGAAACTTGCTAGGAAGTATCAATATCGAGTGGACATGCGCATACTGTCATGACGTTCCGGTTCGATAATTTTCAACTGAGTTATGGCCCTTTGTATTTCTAATATCGGTCCGTAGACGCATTTCTGTCTGTAGATGCAATTCTTGTCCAGGCTATTTCTCAATAATTCTTGTCCGGGCTATTTCTCAATAACTCCTTCTTAGAATTCCGCGAAACTTGCTAGGAAGTATCAATATTGAGTGGACATGCGCATACTTTCATGACGTTCCGGTTCGATAAGTTTCCACTGAGTTATGGCCCTTTGTATTTCTAATATCTGTCCGTAGATGCAATTCTTGTCCGGGCTATTTCTCAATAACTCCTTCTTAGAATTTCGCGAAACTTGCTAGGAAGTATCAGTGGACATGCGCATACTATCATGACGTTGATTCGATTCCACTGAGTTTTGGCCCTTTGTATTTCTAATATCTGTCCGTATAGATGCAATTTTTGATGCATTTCATACTTGGTAGTCAATAGAAAATTCTTGTTCGGGCTATTTCTCTAAAACCCCATGTTATAATTTCGTGAAACTTACTACAACGCATCAATATCAAGTGGAGATGCGCATATTGTCGTGACGTTCCGGTTCGATAATTTTCCACTGAGTTATGGCCCTTTGTATTTTTAATGCATTTCATACTTGGTAGTCAAATAGAAAATTCTTGTCCGGGCTTTTTATCTATAATATATATGTCTATATATCTTATAGGAACAATGTCTTGTATGTTTACCCACCCCTCAACAAGTTGCCAGCGGGGGATATTTGTCCGCCTCCGGCGACAGTTCTAGTTCTCTAAGTTGTAACGCTTTCGAGTGCTTTGTCAACTGTTTCAGTTTATGAGTTAATAAGCCTTTAAAAATGCATTGCATCTATATAGACTCTTTGCATTTTTAAAAATGCATTGCATACCTACTTCACATTAAATGCATTTTCGCTTTTTGAATGACTTCTTTTGTTATCCTTTTGAATACGGTTGAGTCAATAATTACCACAATCCACACACTTTTAATTCCAAAATTACATTTTTTTGCAGAGACAGGAAGTCTTGCTGTCTTTCTCCACCATTTTACTGAAGAGCTGCATAAACTTTACGAATCTTATAATCTGGGCGAAAACAATAGTTGAATTGTGCGAGATATTGCGGTTGTTAAATGCAAACGGAATGTAAATGGAGCGCAGACGGAATGCAAAAAGAATGAATTTTTGGGGTACTTGAACGCAACGGGGTCTGTACCTATATGTCAAGGTGTGCATATCAGTTATGCATCAAAATCGTTCATGTATTACCAGGGTTACGGCTCTTTTTGTGTCAAATTTTACATTAAAATAGTTTTTGTGTCTATCTTCTCCACAGTGTTCAACCCATTGTTTTGAAACTAAAGGATGCTTACCTATGATGTCAAGATACATATCGATTCTGCGTCAAAATCAACTTTGTATTACCAGAGTTACGGCCCCTTTTTCGTTAAATTATTTTGTATATCTATCTCCTCCCACAGGATTCTGACCTTTGATGCCAATCTAGGATGGTATGTGAGTGCTTTTACAGTCCGAGTAATTTCAGACCGTAAAACCAACACATACCGTCCCAGATTGAAAATCTTAGCATGGTTAATGCTTTTCCATTTAACCCACTAAGCATGGCTATAATAGCCTTTGCATCCATTGTAAACACAGATCAGCCTGCGAGTGTCACATAAATGGTATGGTCTTAATTCAAAGAAAGAACAGTCCATTATATAAATGTAGCAGTTAAAAAATGCCAGAAACTAAATTTAAAATACAATCGTACATTTATAATATAAAATTGTTTTTCTATAAAAACTGAAAACCATTTTGTTGGCGTCATCCAGTGATGTCGTTTGTTGCAACGTTATGTGATTGTCACATACATTTTAGACTGTAAATCGGGCGTTTTATGGTCACAAGTTTGAGATGTTACCCAGTGGAGCAATGCGTTGCATGATTATAAGTTGCATTAGAATAATATTTATTCAATATTTTTTCTATAAAACTCAACTTCCCCGTGCGCTAAGGGAAGTCACAGTCAAGGTGCACTATCAAGAATAGTGAGGTTCAGTTGAAGAGAGGTGTAATTCAATTGAAGAGAGGTTCAGTTTAATTGAAGAGTGTCTAATTCATTTGAAGAGAATTCTATTTTCAGTTGAAGAGAGGTTCAATTTAATTGAAGAGAGGTCTAATCCATTTGAAGAGAGGTGTAATTCAATTGAAGAGAAGTCTAATTCAATTGAAGAGAGGTTCAATTTAATTGAAGAGAGGTCTAATTCATTTGAAGAGAGGTGTAGTGTAATTCAATTGAAGAGAAGTCTAATTCAATTGAAGGGAGGTCTAATTCCATTACTGAATTAGACCTCTCTTCAATTAAGTTACACCTGTCTTCAATTGAATTGAACCTCCCTTCAAATGAATTAGACCTCTTCAAATAATTGAAGAGAGTTAATTGAGTTAATGTTAATTTGGTGTTCCATAGGAATCCCATTACAGTAGTGGTGTACATGTCTGGAGTGCTGCCTGGACGTTCTAAAGTTGCTGTCTGATAGGATATTCATACAGGTGACATGGCCTTGAAGTCCGATTTACAAACACAGGGATAAATTTTAAAATCTGTTCCAATTTCCATTAGGGTAGATTCATGACAGGGGAGGTAAATCCCCCTTCACTGGATGAATATAACTTCAAACATTTATCCACACTGATTTATACACGTCTTCTAACATGCAACCAGTTATTACGTTTTTAAAAAAAAAGCTAATCTTCTTTTGTTAAATCATACAATCTGTTGAACGATGCAATTTTATGTCCCCACAATTTTATGCCCCCACAGGGAGGCATATAGTAATCACACTGTCCATGCGTCCGTCCATCTGAAATTTTGTCTCAGCCATTCCTCAGAAACAACTGAAGGGAATGTCATCAGACTTCACATAAATGTTCATCACAATGAGATGTGTCACGCGCAAGAGTCATGACCGTATCTCAAATGTCAAGGTCACACTTGGAGGTCAAAGGTAAGAACATCGTCAAAAATTCATGTCTCGGCCATTAATTGGAAAATACTGAAGGGAGTTGCGTCAAACTTCACACAAATGTTCATCAAATTGAGAAGGGCACAAGAATCATGTCAGTGCCTCAATGGTCAAGGTCACAGTTGGAGGTCAAAGGTCATTTTTTTCATGTCAGCCATTAGTCCAAAACTACTGAAGAGAATTGCGTCAAAATGTTTATCACAATGAGAAGGTGTGTCTTGTGGTGCAAGAATCATGTCAGTGCCGCAAAGGTCAAGCTCACAGGCAGATGGTTTGCAGTGGGGGCATCCATGTCCCATGGACACATTTCTTGTTTTTCCATAAAAATATTGAATAGCGTCGGAATGTACATGTATGATTTAAAGTATTGATGGTTTGGATGGTTGAATGTTGTTTTACGTCATTTTCAGCACATTTTATTCTTTATCATGTTTATATGACGGTCGATTTTTCAGTGCTAAAGGCAGACCACCCACCTTTTCCTGGGTAGAACCAGTACTGTATAGCTCCTGTCATCCTTAAGAAGCAACACACGATAATCTTATGGTCTGACATCATGCATCCAGCCTATTTTGCGCTTGTTAACAAACCAAACTCGTCCAGATTTATTTTAACTCACACTATAGCCCAGATTAATTGCATCTGGAGGCAATGCATTTTACAGAAAGTAGGCATTTATTATTTATAATATGAGCAAAATATGAAAATGTTAGTAAGCATGCTAGCTCATTCTGCATTTGAAATTATTTTTTTATAGTGAGACTTAATTAATAGAGTTTATTTAGAAAAAAGAATGGATGGAGAGGTTAGTGTGTGTTTAAGATTAATGTTGTGGGGGTTATTGGTTGGTTGGGTAGATGCATGCTTGTGGTAGTAAGTGGATTACTAAAGATTATGATGTTGCCAAGTAATTATGACAGAATATCAGAATAGACACGTGTTTCGCTTCCTTCCTCCAAATAAAGGTCATGTCTGCTTTCTAAACAAATCCTGCATTGCGCTTGCATTTGACTTTAAACATTGAATATCTTGCGGTGATTTTACACTATGAAACTTCATGAGTGTGTTCGTCTCATCTACCTGACATGGTGTTCCAGCATTTGTAGTTGTGTAACTTACTTTCTTTGAAATATTTTCTGGTTTATAGCTCTACTGGCTGAAGGTCGGCAGAGCTTATGGATGACGGGTTATCTATCCATCGACAGCTTTTCGTCCGTCCGTCGTCCGTTTACTTTTGCCTTGTGAACACTAGAACTTTCATTTTTAATTTGATCTTTACCAAACTTCATCAAGGTCTTTATATTAAGGAAAATTCGATAAAGTTTGAAAACCAGCTAAATTGGATTTGTAACACCAAATTTATGGCCCGTGTTTTACTTCAAAATTTCATATTTTGCCATGTGGACACTCTTGCACCTTCATTTTGTATTTGATATGCTTGGCCAAATTGTTGATAATAATTGAATTGAATTGGGGTTTTAAGGCGCACCAACACATGAAAAGGTTATATGGCGCCTAACAGGCATGAACATGCCAGGCTCGTCTTCAATGTACATCGAGATAAAATTTAGAAAATGGGCCTAGAACCTTCTCACCCTGAACTGCAGAGTTGCTGCAAATTCTATCGTAGAAACTCCATTTTCGCTGGAGCCACGTTATTGTTTTTCTGCCACTGCTCTTTTGATGCGAGCGAGATAGCACCTGAAACAATGCAGGGATCATGATGAAGACCTTAAATGAACAAAAAATGATAAAATGAACATGAATTTGGGGAGATTCTACCCCTCTGCCTACCCCTCCAAAGGGATCTGCAGTGGCCCTATTCTTTGCCCCGTGACCAAACAGGGGGCCCCCGAGAACGACAGCTCGATTACCTTAGAAAACCACCTGTATGGGATTAGTAAGATAGAGTTATGGCCACCACAGCTGAAATAGATTTTCAAAAGGTTACTTCTTAAAACCCATTAGAACCTTTAACAAAATGACTAGCATGTCATGTAGTTGGTACTAAACAAAATAAATTTTGCTTTCACATCAAGCATGGCAGCCAGTGGCCATCTTTGTTTTTACATAAGTCTTTGAAGCTTCTTTTTCGATTTCCCCAAAACTACACACAATGATGAGTTTGTTCTAAAATAAAACTCAAGATGTTCACCATGGCTAAAAATAGATTATTGAAAAGTTTGTGATCATTACACCTAAAACCGTTGATTGTCCATCCGAAACAGTCATGTCTCAGCAATAGCTTCAAAGGTTTTGAAGGGAATTTGATTTTAATCACATTGAGGTGCACAAAAATCTTGCCTGGTATTCATCAACCATTCTTGAGAATATTCTTAGACTTGAGTTCAAGTACTCAAATTTTGTTCAATAATATTCCCATGACCTTCAAAGATAAACAAGTGGAAGAAGTTCCATTTATTTGTATTGCCATATTTATACATAGCAGCTTGTTATGAACGTTTATACTTTAAATTTATAGAAATAGTTTTGATTGAAATTTGCATACTTGGGCTTAAGTCTAAGAATATTCTCAAGAATGGTTGGTGAATTCAAGGCCAGATCCATACTTCAAATGTCAAGGTCACTCTTGGATGTCAAGGTCATATGAGTCAAATTTGTGTCTAAGGCTTAACTTTAAAAGTACAAAATGGTATTTCATGAAACTTCAAGCAAATGTTGATCACAACAAGAAGGTGTGTCTAGCGCAAAAGCCGGTCCATACGATAACGGTCAAGGTCACACTTGGAGGTCAAAGTTCAAATGCATGTCTCGCCCATAACTTTGAAAGTACTGAAGGGAATGTTATGAAACTTCACACAAATGTTAGTCACAATGATAAGGTGATATCATTTCCTTTTGTGAATGAAAGAATGCAGCTTTTACATTATTAAATTCTTCTCAAAGGTTTATATGGTTATAAAACAATGAAGACACTGATGTTATCACTTATGTATCAAAATATATATTTATATGTTATAACAAACATTTTGAACTGTTAAAGCATATTTAAAAAATACTGCACTATTACATGAATATATCTATTTTCAACATCCTTTACAAATACTTTGGCGATATAGCCTATATCTAAAGTTATACTTAGAGTGTACTAGTCTATATAAATGGTAGTGTTGAAAAAATATCTAAGTCTGTATAAATCCTCTGTTGTGTTGGCATTCTCGAAAATATTAAAGTTATCTACCAATAGTTGAATTGTTATATTTACATTTGCAAATAATTCTATAATTCAATGTAAGGGAGACAAATCATTATTTAACTATTTTTGCTTATTGAGTTGTCTCCCTTACATTAAAATTACAACCAACGGAGAGTATGAATAGTTATTGGTTTCCCTTTTAGTGTAATCTTTATTGAATTATAAATCTTTAGTTACTTGTGTTTCATTTAATCAAAACCAAGCCTTCGTTTCTTTATATGCTTTGTTTACATGTTATATTATGTGATTGTAATGCCAGAAATGGCCCATGATTGGAAAAAATAAATATTCAATGATAAGGTGGGTTATGTACAGATATCTGATTTGTACCTTGGGTCTTAACTTTGAAACCATTGAGATCCCACCCTATAAACTTATATACACAAGTACTGGGACTGAACGCTTTAAGGCGGTTGCGGGAGTTTGCAATGGCACGTGATCTCGTTCTGTTATGAAATTATAAGCTTGTTTGACAATTTTTTCATTTTTGCAAAGGTCATAAGGTGAGCGATTCAGTGCCATTTAATCCCTCTTGTTTAGAGCATGAAAGCTTTTTGTCTCGCCTTTTCGAAGAAAAAAAGAGACATATGTGTTGCTTTTCCGGCGGCGGTGGCGGCGGCGGCGTCAACATTCAAGTTTTGCGTTTAGGTCATTTTCTCACAAACTGTATGCACTAGACCTTTCAAACTTTGCTTATAGTTGTATCATGGGTGGTACATCGCAACGTGACAAAGCAAATGTGGAAGTGACCTTGACCCTCCAAGCAAAGGGCAGATAACTTACTTATTTTTAGGTTCAAGTTTTGTGTTTAGGTCATTTTCTCACAATCTGTATGCACTAGACCTTTGAAACTTTGCTTATAGTTGTATCATGGGTGGTACATCACAACGTGACAAAGCAAATGTGGAAGTGACCTTGACCCTCCAAGCAAAGGGCAGATAACTTACTAATTTTTAGGTTCAACTTTTGCATTTAGGTCACTTTTTCACAAACTGTCTGCACTAGACCTTTCAAACTTTGCTTATAGTTGTATCTTGGGTGGTACATGGCAACGTGACAAAGCAAATGTGGAAGTGACCTTGACCGTTCAAGCAAGGGCAGATAACCTTATAATTTTTACCTTCAACTTTGGCGTTTAGGTCACTTTTTCACAAACTGTATGCACTAAGACCTTTCAAACTTTGCTTATAGTTGTATCTTGAGTGGTACATTGCAACGTGACAAAGCAAATGTGGATGTGACCATCACCATCCAAGCAAAGGGCAGATAACTTTAATTGTTACATTTACATCACTTTCTCATGAACTAGAATTATGCACTTGATGTTTTAAACCTAATTTATAGTTTAATCTTTGGAAGAAAACATATTCTATTTTGAATTAGTTGTGTCTTCGTTAGTGCATCTTTTTTTGGATGCCTGGATTTCATGTATGACCTTGACCTTCTTTTTGGAGCTGATGATTTTTAGCTCTACTGGCCAAAGGCCTTCTTTTTTCATCCGATCTTTACCAAACTTTACCAGATTGTTAATATCAATGAAAGCTCGCACAAGTTCGAAAACCAGCCAGATTGGACCAATAACAGCGGAGTTATGGCCCTTGATTTAGTTAAAAATGCTATATTCAGCCTCGTTAATACAATAGGGCTTTCATTTTTCATCTGATCTTTACCAAACTTTACCAGATGTTTTGCCTTTTTTTTTTTATTATTAGTAGTTTGTTTTTTAATTTTTTTTTAAATTTTTTTGTTTTAATTATTTCTTTTGTTTGTTTTATTTTTTTATTTTTTTTATTTTTTTTAATTTTTTTTTTAATTTTCTTATTTCATTATTATTATTATTTATTTTTATTTTTTTGGTGTTAACGCCATGTTTGCAGGAAGCATTGCTGTGCCTATTGAATTTTTTTTTCGGTTCATTGATTTTTGATGGAGTTACAGGCCCTTGACATTTTTTTTTTAAATTTCTTAATTATTATTATTATTTTTTTAAATTTTCTTATTTCATTATTATTTTTTTTTCATTTTTTTTTGGTGTTAACGCCGTGTTAGCAGGAAGCATTGCTGTGCCTATTGCATTTTTTTTCCGGTTCATTTTTTTTTTTGATGGAGTACAGCCCATTGACCTTTTTTTTTAAAATTTCTTGTCAGCGCTACTCCTCCTAAACGCCTTGTTGGAATTCGACGAAACTTGGCAGGAAGCATTGGTAAGATGTCTAGTTGTGCATATCGCGCTTTCGGACAAGTTCGAAAACCAGCCATATCGGATTAGTAAAAGCGGAGTTATGGCCCTTGATTTAGTTAAAAATGCCATATTTTGCCTTGTTAAGACGATAGGGGCTTCATTGTTCATCCGATCTTTACCAGACTTTATCAGATTGTTAATATTAATGAAAGCTCAGACATGTTCGAAAACATTTCATATCGGACCAGTAACAGATAAGTTATGGCCCTTGATTTTTGTTAAAAATGCTATAATTTGTCATATGATATGGCCTTCATTTTGCATTTGGCATATTTATGACTTTTTCTTTTTTTTTGAATTCTTTTGAATTCTTTTTAATTATTATTTTTATTGATTTATTTATTTTTTTAAAATATTATTATTATTATTATTTTTTTTTTTTTTTACCAGTCGGACCAGTAACAGAGGAGTTATGGGTCTTGATTTTGTTAAAAATGCTATATTTTGCCTCGTTAATATGGTAGGGCCTTCATTTTCATCTGGGGGCGTCCGTGGCCGAGTGGTTAGAGTCTCTGACTTGCAATCACTTGCCCCTCACCGCTGCAGGTTCGATCCCTCAGGGGCCTAGGAATCTTTATGTGAGGAAGCTATCCAGCTGGCTTGCGGAACGTCGGTGGTTCTACCCAGATGCCCGCCCGTGCACGAAAATTTCCCGGAGGGGCACCTGGGGTCTTCCTTCACCAGTGGAAGCTGGAAAGTCGCCATATGACCTTAGCTGTTGGTGCGACTATAAAATCCAATTCAATCAATCAATCATTTTCATCTGATCTTTACCAAACTTTACCAGATTCTTTAGTTATCGCCCTTGATTTAGTTAAATCTCGCTTCTTGATGTTATAAGAGCCGTGTTAGCCAGTAGAGCGTCCACAGGCCCTCTTGGGCCTCTTGTTTTTTTTTCATTGATTTTTGATGGAGTTATAGCCCATTGACATTTTTTTTTAAATTTCTTGTCAGTGCTACTCCTCCTAAACGCCTTGTTGGAATTCGACGAAACTTGGCAGGAAGCATTGGTAAGATGTCTAGTTGTGCATATTGCGCTTTTGTTCCAGTTTGCTGATTTATGACGGAGTTATGGCACTTTGACATTTTTACTTCAAATTTCTTGTCGGTACTACTCCTCCTAAACGGCTTGTTGGATATCTACAAAATTTGGCAGGAAGCCTAAGTATGATGTCTAGTTGTGCAAAGCATGGTATATCAATGAAATTTTGGACAAGTTCGAAAACCAGCTAGATCTAGTTAGTAACGACAGGTTATGGCCCTTGATTTGTTGAAAAATGCTATATTGTATTTTTGTATTTTCCTTTGTTAAATCTGTAGTTACTTCATTTTTTATCTGATCTTTACCATATTTGTTTAGAATGTTAATATACCCCCCCCCCCCCCCCCCCCCCCCCCCCCCCCCCCCCATAGAAGAAAGTGTGACAAATTAAAAAATGCCCATGCCAGACTAGACACAGCAGACATATTGCCCATGATTACCAGGTGAGCGATCTAAGGCCATCCTATCCCTGTTGTTTTTGCAATGTTTTAAAAAAACTACTGATGGGAATTTTATGTCGACAACCCTTGATATAAGAGCCGTTTTAGCCAGTAGAGCATCCACAGGCCCTCTTGGGCCTCTTGTTTTTAATAGAATGGCATTTTGTTTTTAAACAAATGCACTTAAATGTCATCTCAGCAAACGGCAAACTCGATTGTTTTTAATTACTAAAATGTTTACAAAATTTCATTTAAGCATCATTGACCTTTTTATTTTTAAGTCCAGCCCCCGTTAGGCGAGACATGTGAATCCACGGATTTCTTGTTTAATTCAATTTCAGCGAATTAGTACAGCAAGTAGAGCGATATAGGCCCTCATGGGCCTCTTGTTTAATTAATCCTCAAAACTGTTTTTGCCTGCCTGACTTATTTTGACTTTACTCTGCCTGTTTTAGAAAAACTACAAAATATAAAAACTATCAGATTATAGACAATATTTTATTCCGAGTAATTTAGGCCTCTGGCCCGTAATACAAATAACATATTGCATATTATACAACTATACACCAATCTGACATAACAAATATAGTAACAAACATTGAAATATATAGTACAGTGGAATGCATAATGACTATTTCTGAATATAATATTAACAACCTTGTACTAGAACAAAAGGTACAACTATTGACAAATGCCAATGTTATGAGTTTGGAATTTTTTTTTTCTCTTACTAAACAAAACACATATTTCGAAAGTTGCGGTAACTTGTAAGGATCTGTTGTACTCATTAAATTATACAAAAAATAAATACTATTAAAGTTACCGCCTATGACTTTGACAAGGAATCGATTGCATAAGTTTGTATAATACGAACATTTCATAACAACATGCGTTTCATCTTCTATTTCGTGAGAGTTACACAGCACACATATTCTATGTTTATATGGGATATTATTGTGTCTGCCTGTTTCAACAAAAACAGAGTGTGCTGAACATCTAAGTTTAGACAGTGCAATTTTAAATTTCAATGGTATGCTTAATGTTTGATACCGTTCAACATCCAAATGTGTTTCAAAATGTTGATAATGAATAGCTTTGCTTGATCGAATTATGTCGCCACGCCAATTTTGCAAAGCACAATCTATTAAACGCTGCTTAAAAATAGAAATAAATAATTGCACATCACCTACATCTTCTGAAATCCACACAAAACCAAAACCATATTTGAATAGTAAGGATTTAACACATGTTGCCCAGGTTACCCTTCCAGCCTCATCAATATTTCTGAGCATAATATAACACTTTTTAGGGTACCTTGTATTGTTCATTCGAATAAGATGTAGCCAATATTTCATACACTTACAATAATAAGTGATAAAAGACGAAAGTCTGCCATATTCGCCACGTGCAAAAGCGTGAAATGTATTTTTGTACAATTTTAAATATCTACAACAAAATTGGTTATAAGCATTTTCAATTTGTGTATTATTGTATAAGTTAAGAAGAACAAAATAAGGCACTTTTTTTATGCCCCCGAAGGGTAGCATATAGTAGTCGCACTGTCTGTCCATTCGTCGGTACAATCGTGTCCGCTTCATAACTCTGACAATAATGGACGGATTTTAAAATAACTTCGCACAATTGCTCACCACAACAAGACGACATGTCGCGCACAAAAACCAGGTCCGTGGCTCCAAAGTCAAGGTCACACTTAGAGGTCAAAGGTCAAAATCCGTTCATCTGTACACTCGTGTCCGCTTCATAACTCTGACAATAATGGATGGATTTTCAAATAACTTGGCACAATTGCTCACCACAACTAGACGACGTGTCACGCACAAAATCCAGGTCCGTGGCTCTAAGGTCAAGGTCACACTTAGAGATCAAAGGTCAAAATCCGTTCGTCTGTACAATCGTGTCCGCTTCATAACTGTGACAATAATCGACGGATTTTCAAATAACTTCGCACGATTGCTCACCACAAGAAGTGTCGCGCACAATTTTTTTTTTTTTTTAAATTTTTTAAAATTGTTTTTAGCTCTATTGGCCAAGGGCCAGCAGAGCTTATGGGATGGCGAGTTGTCCGTCATCCGTCGTTAACTTTTGTCTCGTTAAGACGATAGGGCCTTCATTTTTCATCCGATCTCTACCAAACTTTAACAGGTTGTTAATATCAATGAAAGCTCGGACAAGTTCGAAAACCAGCCAGATTGGACCAGTAATAGCGGAGTTATGGCCCTTGATTTAGTTAAAAATGCTATATTGCTATATTTTGCCTCGTTAAGACGATAGGGCTTTCATTTTTCATCCTATTTTTACCTAACTTTACCACTTTGTTAATATCAATGAAAGCTCGGACAAGTTCGAAAACCAGCAATATCGGACTAGTAACATCGGAGTTATGCCCCTTGATTTAGTTCAAAATGCTATATTTTGCCTCGTTAAGACGATAGAGGCTTAATTTTTCATCCGATCTTTAAAAAACTTTATCAGATTGCTAATGTCGTTGAAAGCTCGAACAAGTTCGAAAACCAGCCATATCGGATCAGTAACAGCGGATTTGTGGCCCTTGATTAGTTAAAAATGCTATATTTTGCCTCGTTAAGACGATAGGGCCTTCATTGTTCATCCGATCTTTACCAAACTTTATCAGGTTAATATCAATGACAGCTCGGACAAGTTCAAAAACCATTCATATCGGACCAGTAACAGCGGAGTCATGGCCCTTGATTTAGTTCAAAATGCTATATTTTGCCTCGTTAAGACGATAGGGCCTTCATTTTTCATCCTATCTTTACCAAACTTTACCACATTATTAATATCAATGAAAGCTCGGACAAGTTCGAAACCAGCCATATCGGACTTTTAACAGCGGAGTTATGGCCTTGATTTAGTTAAAAATGCTATATTTTGCCTCGTTAAGACGATAGGGGCTTCATTGTTCATCTGATCTTTACCAAACTTTATCAGATTGTTAATATCAATGAAAGCTCGGACAAGTTCGAAAACCATCCTTATCGGACCAGTAACAACGGAGTTAATGCCCCTGATTTAGTTCAAAATGCTATATTTTGCCTTGTTAAGACTATAGGGCCTTCATTTTTCATCCGATCTTTACCAAACTTTATCAGATTGTTAATGTCGATGAAACCTCGGTCAAGCTCGAAAACCAGCCAGATCGGACCTGTAACAGCGGAGTTATGGCCCTTGATTTTGTTAAAATGCTATAATTTGCCTCGTCATATGATAGAGCCTTCATTTTGCATCTGATCTTTGCCAAACTTTACCAGATTTTATGATTTTTTTCTGTTTTTTTTTGATTTTTTTTGAATTATGTTGTTTTTTTTTGATGTTTTTTTGAATTAGATTTTTTTTTGAATTTTTTTTTATATTTGTTTTGAATTTGGATTTGATTATTGTTTTGAATTTTTTTTTTTTTTTTGTGAATTTTGTTTTAGATTCTTTTTTTGAATATTTTTTTTTTATTTTTTTTTTTTTTTTTTATTTTTTAATTTTTATTTTATTTTTAAATTATTTTTTTTTTTTTTTTGATTTTTTTTTTTTTTTTAGCTCTATGTTGGATCAGTCAGACCAGTAACAGAGGAGTTATGGCTCTTGATTTAGTTAAAATGCTATATTTTGCCTCGTTAATACGGTAGGGCCTTCACTTTTCATCTGATCTTTACTAAACTTTACCAGATTCTTTAGTTATGGCCCTTGATTTAGTCAAAAAGCTGTTTTTTGCCCGAAACTTTCAAAAAAACATAAATGGCAGTCACTCGCTTCCTTGATGTTATAAGAGCCATGTGTGCCAGTAGAGCATCCACAGGCCCTCTTGGGCCTCTTGTTTATTATTTATTTTTTTAATTTTATATATTTATTTTATTTATTATTTTTTTGTTCATTTTTTTTTTATTTTTTTATTTTTTTTTTTTGTTTTTGAATATATATATATATATATTTTTTAAGTTGTTTTTGTTTGTTTTTTTGAAATTATATATATATTTTTTTGAATATATATTTTTTTTTTTTTTGAATATTTTGTTCTTTTCTTTTTTTAAATATTTTTATTTTTGAATATTTTTTTTAATTCATATTGCTCCAAGGTCAAGATCACACTTATAGGTCACTTCGGGGGCATTTGTCACTCACTTACTGTGACATTTCTTGTTTTAAACATTTATTTGATTTTGATTTCATAATATGTCTAAAACACAGACGTTTTAAGTGCTGATACAAATATATTAATGCTGATACAAATATCAATGCTGATACAAATATATTAATGCTGATACAAATATAGCAATGCTGATACAAATATGTCAGTGCTGATACAAATATATTAATGCTGATACAAATATATAGCAATGCTGATACAAATATAGCAATGCTGATACAAATATCAATGCTGATATGTATATATATCAATGTTGATACAAACAATAGTGTTGCAAATAAATCAATGCTGATACAAAAAAAATAATGCTGATACAAATATATCAATGCTGATACAAATGTATCGATGACGATACATATCAGTATAGCAATGATGATAAAAATATATCAGTGGTGATACAAATATATCAATGATGATATAAATATATCAATGGTGATAAAAATATATTGATGGGGTTATGCAAATATGTCACTGCTGCTACAAACATATCAATGCTGATACAAATTTATCACTGCTGGTACAAATATATCAATGCTGATACAAATACGTCAATGCTGATACAAATACGTCAATGCTGATCTACACCTATATCAATGCTGATACAAATATCAATGCTGATACGTATATATCAATGTTGATACAAAGAAGCCAATAGTGCTACAAATAAATCTAATGCAGATACAAAAAAATATGCTGATACAAATTTGTCAATGCGGATACAAGTATGTCAATGGTGATGATACAATTATGTCAATCATGATACAGATATGTTAATGGTGATACAGATATAGCAATGCTGATACAAATACATCATATCTGATACATATATATCAATGGTGATACAAAATAAATCAATGCTGATAATCAATGCTGATACAAATAAATCAATGCTGATACCAATATATCAATGCTGATACAAATATATCAAATGATGATACAAATATATCAATAATATATCAATGACGATACATATATAGCAATACTGAGATAAATATATCATTGAAGATGCAAATATATCAACGGTGATACAAAAATAGCTATGTTGATACCAATATATCAATGCTGATACAAATATATCAGTGGTGATACAAATATGTCAGTGATGATACAGATATATCAATTATGGCAATGTCAATACAAATATATCTATGATGATGCAACTATATCAATGGTGATACAAATATAGCAATTGCGATACAAATATATCAATGATGATACATATATTGCAATGGTGATACAAATATATCAATGGTGATACAAATATATCAATGATGATGCAACTATATCGATGGTTATACAAATATAGCAATTGCGATACAAATATATCAATGATGATACATATATTGCAATGGTGATACAGATATATCAATGATGATGCAACTATATCACTGGTGATACAAACATAGCAATTGCGATACAAATATATCAATGATACAAATATATCAATGATGATGCAACTATATCAATGGTGATACAAATATAGCAATTGCGATACAAATATATCAATGATGATGCAAATATATCAATGGTGATACAAATATATCAATGATGATACAAATATATCAATGATGATGCAAATATTGCAATGGTGATACAAATATATCAATGATGATGCAGATATATCAATGGTGATACAAATATATCAATGATGATGCAAATATTAATGGTGATACAAATATATCAATGATGATGCAAATATATCAATTGTGATACAAATGTATCAATGCTGATATAAATATATCAATGGTGATACAAATATATCAATTCTGATATAAATATATCAATGGTGATAAAATTATATCAATGATGATGCAAATATATCAATGGTGATACAAAGATATCAATGCTGATACAAATATATCAGTGGTATTAAAATATATAGCAATGCCGATATAAACATATCAAATATAGCAATAATGTGATACAAATATATCAATGATAATATAGCAATGCTGATATAAATATATCAATGGTGATATATCAATGATGATGCAAATATATCAATGGTATACAGATATAGCAATTGCGATACAAATATATCAATGATGATGCAAATATAGCAAAGATGATAACATTTTAGCAGTGGTGATACCAATATATCAGTTATAGCAATGGTGATACAAATATATCAATGCTGATACAAATATATCAGTGATGATACAAATATCAATGCTGATGCACATATGTCAATGCTGATCCATATTTTAATGGTTATAGAAATATCACTGGTTAAACAAATAGCTACGATGATACAAATATCTATAATGATAAAAATATCAATAGTGATACAAATATTTATTTTATAATAAGCAATGAAATACTGTATTTTATCAGTGAAATAAAAGTGTTATTCCACACTGTGGAATATAGAGTTTTATTTCCACAGTAGCTGCCGGGACTACTTTTTTAATGTACAACCAACACAAATGCTCAGTAACACGACTCGAAGATATTCCTACTGTTATACTGTTACATCCACTGTTTATTTAATTACTTTCTTTCTATGACGTTAACGGGTTCAAAACATTAGTGACGTCATGTAATGTTTCGGTACGTCGTGAACAGGGCGCGTAGCCAGGTGTGTAAAACGGTTTAGTTACTGAAATTGCTTAAATAATTGTTTGTAAAATCATAAAATAAAAAGAAAATTTGTTGTTTTGTCGTGAAATACATATTTTATTTCATCTCGAAGTTAGAAAACTTTTATATTTTCACTCATGCTTTCACACTTCTCGATGAAATAAAATCTGTCATTCACTCCAAAACAACAAATATCCTCTATATATAGAGGATATTTGTTGTTTTGGAGTGATATAGAGGATATTTGTTGTTTTGGAGTGAATAACATATTTTATTCTATACCTAATTTATACATCCAATCGTAGACGCTCTTTCGAGTCATGTGACCGTACAATATATTTCCGTATCGGGACGCACGCGCGTACAAAATATCCCGTATTTTGTTCGTATTGTACGCTTCACAGGTTCCATGTTAAACCTATGATAAAGACCGAAACGCGTGAAAAGGTCCGAATAAAAATCAGAACCGACAGGCTTCTGTCATTACCTAACCATAAATTGTTGTCAAGTAATGAAAACCTATCTATTGCACATATTTTTATTTAATTTTCCTTTATAACAAAAAAAAAACACAAAAAACTAGCATAATATATCATTGTTTGAAACTGACCTTCGGTAGTATTTAATCACTGTTGACAACGGAGAAATGGGCATTCTTTCAAGCAAATAAAGCTTGAGAGTAAGCCATGTCGAACACAATATATAAAATACATAGACCTACATGCAATTGTGCTTTCGATGTTCATAGCGACTTGCTTGAAAGCATGAAACAAACGAAAGTTATATCCGAATTATAAATGATTGGTTAAAATAAAGGTATAGAATAAAAAGGTTACTTAACATGGTTCTGTACAATACGGGATATATTTGGACTCGTACACAGCTGGAAAAAATCATATTGGACTCGCCTAACGGCTCGTCCAATATGACTTTTCCAGCTGTGTACTCGTCCAAATATATCTCCGTATTGTACAGAACCATGTTAAATAACCTATAATTATTTCATCGAGAAGTGAGAAAACTTTATATTTTCACGAATGCTTCATGAGTGAAAATATTAAAGTTTGATCACTTCGAGATGAAATAAAATCTGTTGTTCATGATAAAGCAAATTTTCTTTTTATTTTAGGCTTTATAATCAAAGGGTACTGCCGTATGCAGAATTTTTTAAAATTTGATGACGTCATTGCCTTTTATTATGATAAAATTGCTGTTTTTAAATCGCAATAACTTCTAAACTACTTAAATGATTTCAATAATCTACGACTCATTTTCTTAGTTAAGTTATTTCCAATTCAATGATATAACTTTTATAGCAACAAAAAGTAGTTTTTTAAAACAATGACGACTGTAAATGACAAAAAAGTAGTTTATGAAAACAATGACCAACTGACATTTTTCACTGTAAATAACAACAATTCTGAAATACTTGACCAGTTTTAAAAACTATAGCATATTTTCTTAGACCATTTACAGTCGAATGATGTATATTAAAAAGTTATTTTCTAAACAAATACAATTTTTAGTTCCGGCAGTGAAAAAATAAAACACTATTTGTATGATATACCACTTTTATTTCATTGCTAAAATCCACTATTTCACTGCTAAGCACAAAATAAATGGTGATATTAATAAGTCAGTGTAATCTATTCTAAACATGGAATATTATTCATACAGTATAAGGTGGAGGATATGGAATGTCAGATTCCATGGAAGGGGCGGTGTGACGAACCTTTTAAAACCTGTTTTTTATGCTTTTTACATACAATTCTCAGTTTTTAGGACCTGGGCCTTCCCCTGAATCCATTCCTGCAATATAAATTTAATGATTTATTTCCATTATTACAGATCATGCAGACATATCGACATCTACGCCCCAGCCACTGTGTGTTGACTTACATTAACCAGTCTGAATAGTTCAGGTGTGTCAACTGGCTGTGATTGTCAACAATCAATACCATCCATCTACATATAATTACCTGGAGTTGAGAAAATCTGTGTGCGATTGACCTGTGACCTTTTGTTGAAAATAATCAGTATTTCTGATCGAGACAGACAAACATGGAAAAACGGCTGCTTAATACTGGGCCACATTAATCAATGGACAAATTGTAGGTGTATAGTATCTTAGGACACATTAAGGTGTATTATAAGGGCATATGCACACAGGTGTTTACACACGTATGTGTTGATGGATTGGTTTAACTTTGCATACTACGAAAGTAGTTCAAGCAGGAGAGTAAATATACACTTAAGTTGCATTTACCTTGCATCACAGGCTTCTAGATCTACATTAATTATGTTGAGTGGGCCAGACGTAAATACTGGATGGAGCCTATGTTACATAATCTAATAGACAACAGGGTACATTGTATTGGAGATAAACTGTCATTCGTTTTACTTTGGATTTTATTTGAGGTGACAGTGGATTTTATTTGAGGTGACAGAGGAATTTCTGTTTGAGGTGACAGTGGATTCTGTGTGAAGTTGTGTTGACAATGGACAGTTAAGTTTAAATAGTAAAGGTCATCCATCATTTTAAACAATTGTGTAAGGTCCTATGACATTAGACATTTTGAGCAGAAACTGTGGACGGACATGTTTGAAACTATTCAAGTACATGGGCACTGAAAGTTGCAGGTGAAAGGTGTTTGCTGGACAGGAGTAAAACTTCTGTACTACCCGTGTTAGATAAATGTACATGTACTAGATATTTGTAGTGAGCAAAAATAATACACCTGTGAGTGATGGATTAACGTGAGGATTAATTTGTATTATGTGAGGAATTTATGATACAAGACTGCTTGGCACAATTAGAATATTACCGAGATTATTTTGGAAAACCACTGTTATATGCAAACATTGATAATAACGAAAGGATGAGGTAACTGTTTAAAATGTGTACAAATATAATCCACATATATATATATAACTACGCTATGTAAAGCTATACCACTGCTTAATAAATAATGATATTTTACTTTTGTCGGACAGTGGGTCTGATGCATCAGTGAACACGATAAACAGATCAAGTGTTAATTTATATAGTAGTATTGCGCACTTTTTAACCGTTTAGTGAGATTTTCGGTCAAGACTAAGATTTCATACAAAAAAAGAATAGTGATGCTGAAACGAAATATATATATTTAATATTATTTTTTGGATTTTAGAGAAAAGGAGGCATTTTTATGTTTAAAAGAAAAAGGTTATCAATCTGTGTAATTTAATAGACAGATGACAGAGTGAAACACATGTGGAATAATGTATATTTAACTAATTTAAAAATTCGCTGAAATGGAAAATCTACAAGAAATCTGCCGTATAAGACCTGTGTCTGCAGTATTAATTCCTGATGCTGACACTAGTTTGGACAATGCTTCTGTGGGGTTAGAAGACATTGAATCTGATACAGAATTAGCAGAACTGAAAACTGAGCTCTCTGATACCAAGGATATGATTCTTGATAAGGCAAGTCAGTTACAAGCAAGATATCAGCAGTTGGTAGAAAGACGTGTTGCAGGGAAGGAGGACATACAATTTTTGTTTGCTGATTTGAAAGAAATTTTAGCAAGGAAGGAAAGGGAAATGTTGAGTAGCATTGACACTAGTTTCGGAGCAGTGGAGGATGTTCTTAGCAAATGTCTCGGCTCGTTGAGTGCTACAAAGCAGGACGTTGAAGATGTTCTTCTTAAATCGGGAGAGGAAAGAAATGATGAATCACCGATTGAGGAGATGAGAGCATTGCTAGACGATGTTCAGTCAAATATTTCATTTGCTGATCAGGTGCTTGAGTATGAATTGGTTCCGCAATATCGGGTGAATTTTGTAGCCAAAGGTAAAATAGAAGATCTGGAACTTGGTACAATTGTTAATCATGAATTTGAGAACGTAGAAGAAACGAACACAAATGAATATGAAAGTGTTAGTGAGGTAGCAGTAGAATCTACTGACCCGTATTCCAGATTAGAAAACGGCCAGGAAGAAACTACCTCTCATGTGAATGGAAATGAAGGTGATGTGGCAGTAGGGCCTCAGTCATCAATTAACAACAATACTGGTGCAGTTGCCGGAACTATGGGGTTCTCTAGTGAAATTAATATTGTGCCATCTGCTCCTCCCCTTCCTCAATGTGCCGAGGAACCGGAAGAAGCTTCTCCCCCACCATACTGGCAGGCGGTTGGTCTGAGTGGGCCTCATGAAACCTTGCCATCAAGTCCACCAATTTACTCAAGTCCAGGAAATATGCCCCGGAGTTACATGTGTCAGTCAGATGGTGCCACCTACAGTGACCAAGCTC
Organism: Cyrtodaria siliqua; assembly: GCA_037043455.1. Taxonomy (NCBI): domain Eukaryota; kingdom Metazoa; phylum Mollusca; class Bivalvia; order Adapedonta; family Hiatellidae; genus Cyrtodaria; species Cyrtodaria siliqua. The sequence continues at coordinate 26,800 of JAWPHD010011198.1, forward strand.
CGAGTTACTTTGATTCAAATATGTCTCACATGGCGCATAATAAGCTGGAACTGTGGCATTCATTTCCTATTAATAGGCAACATGACGCACGGTCGCCAATGCCAGTTGCTCTATCATGGAACTTCTCAAGGATTTGTATTGCAGACAGATCCAATAAGAAGTTAAAATTTTTCAGTGCGTCTGGTGGATTATTAGCTGAAATGAACTTTCCTGGCTCCGATATTTATGACGTGGGATTCCTTGAAGCGATCGATACTGAGGCTAGGTATATTGTAACTGTTCCAAAAATGAAAACTCTTGTAATAATATCCATCAGAAGTAACAATTCCACGCAGTTAGTGAGAAAGATGACATTAAGGCAGCAGTACACAAGCATATGTAGGGGTTCAGTAGAACAGACGCTCCTTGGTGCTGATGCATTGCCCAAGATCGGGCCTCCAAGAGTGGATGTTATTGACTTTTACGGGGTCATTTTAAGAACAATTACAAATACTCCAGATTTTGTCTCGTTTGCGTACCCAAAAGCCATTGAGGTTTTCGAAGACCACATAGCTATAGCTGACTGGAAACTGAACCGTGTTTGTGTATATCTGGACGATGGTACCCCAGTAGGACAGTATGGCGGCACACCGTCAACTCCTCTCATAAGACCAATTGATCTAACTTTGGACCAGTTTGGTAATATCATGATATTAGACGGGGAGCTGTTCAACATTCATGTGATAGATCAACAATGCGCACCCATAGAGGTCATCAAGGTACCAAAAAGTGGTACCGGGGGTGGTTCCCTAAAGTTGGCAGCCTTTGACGATAGGACAAAACGACTTGTAGTTGTGAAGAGTACAGGAGATCTTGCAATATTTGAATTTAAGGGTGGCTATAATGCACCGAGACAAGGGGAGATGCCGCCACCAGTCAGATTTGTGGAGCCATCGTCAAGGCCACAGCTGTCCCCAACTCCTGTGCTCCCCCTGGTGGAGGGAATGCTGCCAAGTACTATAGAAAGTATCGCACGGCCAAGAAGCCTCAGAACTCGACAGTTTAATTTGTAAATAATAAATAATGCTTTTCATATAAACTAAAAGGCAAAATTTTTGTTGAAAAATAAAAGCATGATGCAAGAACAGGCAAGAACTGTTCCCTAGATTTGCCGCTTTGTTTAAATTGTATTTTCAGTTGGAAGGTCAGTATTTACATGCTAAGGAAACTAATCGCTGCGTTCATCAACTGACCTACATTCATTATCATAAACATATACCTAATTGTCTGGGTTTAAAAGTTGTCGAATAAGCTGTGTTGTAATTCATGTTATGATATTGACTTTATATGGCTATAACACGCACGCTCATAAAACTTCCTAGGTATATTTCCTTTAGTGAGAGGGGCAACACTATTGCTTTTTGGATTATTAGGTCAAAGGTCAAGATTGCCATAAACTCATAATCATACGGACATATGCATTCTGCACAATAACTTCAAAAGCATAACATCCCAGCTCATGAAACATTATAGGTATATTGCTTTCGGTGCGAGGAAAATATGTATTATTTAAGGTTAGTAGGTCAAATGTCAAGGTCACCATGACCCCATATGGTGTGAGCTTACTGCAACATGTTGGGTTTAAGTTCCGTTTGCAGTGCACTGATTGTTTAGGAAAAAGTGTGTCAGTTGCCAACAGAAGGATGGTGGTTCTACTCTGGTATTTGAGTTCTACTCAGTTTACAAAAGTCGGAAGTAATATTGGAAGTCCGCCACCATTTAAATTGGCCACCATGCTTACAGTTAAACTTATGGTAAAAGACCAATAAAGGGAAAATAAAAAGTCCCCTGTTGACACTGTTTGTTGCTTTATAAAGTTGTATTATAATTTAAAGAACTTAAAGCACTTCACTTGTGGAGCCCCGTGTGATTCCCGGCAAAAAATAGGGCCACTTCAGATCCCGTTAGGCAGAGAGGGGTAGAACCCCACCCAAATTCATGTTCATTTTATCAGTTTTTGTTCATGCTCATTAAAGGTCTTCATCATGGCCCCTGTATTGTTTCATGTGCCATCTCGCTCAAATCACTAGAGCAGTGGCAGAAAAACAATAAACGTGGCTGAAGCGTAAATGGAGTGTCTACAATAGAATTTGCAGCAACTCTGCAGTTCTGAAGGTGAAAGGTTCTAGGTTTTGTCTCGATGTGAATGGAGGATGAGCGAGGCATGTTCATTCCTGTTAGGCGCCATATAACCTTTCATGTGTTGGTGCGCCTTAAAACCAAATTCAATTCAATTAAATTAACTTGTGGAACTGAAGTTGTGGTCTCTTAATAATGGGTTTCCCTTAATAGAGGTAGTCTGTTGTGTCGGGTTGACTGTAACCTGATTGATAAACTGTAAACTGGCGTTAAAACATGCTTAAACTATTATAATTATGTTTTATATTATGTAAACTTATTTACTTAAAACCAGGGACTGTAGTTAGATAAACAGGTCCTGTTAAAACTTGCCATGCATGATATAAACCATGTTTACTACCTTTCTGATTTATATACAGTTTGTTTTTGAAATATTTTGAAATATATCAAAACCGCAATTTTAAGGTTTGTTAATTGTTGTAATAAAGCTTAAAAACACAATGTCTGTGTAGTTGGGTGAAACTATTTTTAGCTCGACTATTCGAAGAATAAGAGAGCTTGTGTAATCCCCGCGGGGTCGGTGTCGGCGTCCCACATCAAGGTGTGCGTGTAAGCTGTGTTTACAAGTCTATATCTCTTACATTTCTTATCCTAGCACAACCAAATTCGGCCATGGGCTTCCTTATAGCATTATCTTAAGGGCTGCTTAAGTAATTTTGGTGCCTATATTCCCTGGGCTCCCATGGAACCCAAATTCTGATATAAAATGTGTCTATTTCACATTAAATTTTGCATGTAAGCTGTGTTTACAGGTCTATATCACTTACATTTCTTGTCCTAGCTGAACTAAATTTGGTAATTGGTTTCCTTATAGTATGTTGTAAAGGGTTGCATAAGTAATTCTGTCTTCTGCAAATTCTGGGCTCCCATGAACCCAAATTGTGATGGCCCATAAAATGTGCAATAAAGGCAGATCTAGGTTTGCAGGTAAGCATGTATATATCTATAATTTTGGTTTGGGATTTGTTATAGCATTATGCATCTTATTCATACCTCACCCATATCGGGGCATGGGCTCCCCCATCCAACCAATCCCCCTCCCCCCCACCCCCCACCACCACCACCACCACCACCACCACCACTCCCTACCCCCACTGCCACTCCACACTTTTTTGTTTTTTTACATATTGCTGTGTTGTTTTAGTGAATTCTTACACATAGCTTCTTACAAATATATGTTGCCCCTCCCCCCACCCCCTCTGCCTCTCCCCAATCTCCCCACCCCCCCTACCTCTCCCCACTTCCCCATCCCACTTGAAACTCCATTTTTTTTATTTTTTACATATTTCTGTGTTGTTTTAGTCACTTCTTGCCACATAGCTTCTTACACATATATGTTGCCCCCCGACCCCCCATCCCCGTCCCCCGCCTCCTCTCACATGTTTATTTTGTTTTTATTTTTATGCCCCGAAGGGTGGCATATAGTAGTCGCACTGTCTGTCCGTTGGCGTGTACAATCGTGTCCGCTTCATAACTCTGACAATAATGGACGGATTTTCAAATAACTTCGCAAAATTGCTCACCACAACAAGACGACGTGTCGCGCACAAAAACCAGGTCCGTGGCTCCAAAGTCAAGGTCACACTTAGAGGTCAAAGGTCAAAATCAGTTCATCTGTAACACTCGTGTCCGCTTCAGAACTCTGACAATAATGGACGATTTTCAAATAACTTTGCACAATTGCTCACCACAAGACGTGTCGCGCACAAAATCCAGGTCCGTGGCTCCAAGGTGAAGGTCACACTTAGAGATCAAAGGTCAAAATCGGTTAGTCTGTACAGTCGTGTCCACTTCATAACTCTGACAATAATAGACGGATTTTCAAATAACTTCGCACAATTGCTCACCACAACAAGACGTGTCGCGCTAAAAAAACCAGGTCCGTGGCTCCAAAGTCAAGGTCAAAATCCGTTCGTCTGTACGCTCGTGTCCGCTTCATAACTCTGACAATAATGGACGGATTTTCAAATAACTTCGCACAATTGCTCACAAGACGTCTTTTTTTTTTTCTTTTTTTTTTCTTTTCTTTATTTATTTATTTGTTTAATTTTTTTTTTATTTAATTTTATTTTTATTGTTTGTTTTATTTGATTGATTTTTTAAAATTATTTTTAAATATATCTGTTGGTTTCATATTACAGGTCACTTTGGGGGCACTTACTGTGACATTACTTGTTTTACATATTTCTGTGTTGTTTTGGTCAATTCTTACATAGCTTCTTACACATACATGTTGCCCCACCACCACCACCACCACCCCCCGCCTCTCTCTCCCCCTCCACCCCACGCCCTCAAATCTCGATTTCTTTATTTATTTTAAATATTTCTGTGTCAATTAATACACATAGCTATGTTGCGCTACTGCCCCCCATACATATTTCTGTGTTGTTTTGGTCAATTCTTACATAGCTTCTTACAAAATATATGTTGCCCTTGCCCCCCTCCCCCCCCCACACATCACACACCGCCTCTCCCCCTCCCCACCCCTCCACCTCAACTCAAAACTGGATTTTTTTATTGATTTTTTACATATTTCTGTGTTGTTTTCGTCAATTCTTACACATAGCTATGTCCTGCCCACCCTCCCCCCACCATAAATGTTTTTATTTTATTTTTATTTTTTTACATATTTCTGTGTTGTTTTGGTCATTTCTTACACATAGCTTCTTACACATATATGTTGCCCCCTGATCCTCGCCTCCCCACTCCCCCTCTCCCCACCCCCACTCGAAACTCGATTCTTTTGCATATGTCTGTGTTGTTTTGGTTAATTCTTACACATATAGCTATGTTGCCCTCCCCCCTCGTCCCCCCACACTTGAAACTCAATTTATTTATTTGTTACACATATATAGTTATGTTGCATGTTGCCCCGTCCCCTCACCCTCACCCCCCCCCCCCCCCCCCCCCCCCCCCCCCCCACTCGAAACTTTTTTTCTTCATATTTCTGTGTTGTTTTGGGTCAAGTCTTACACATATAGCTATGTAACCGCCCTCCCCCACCCCACCCACCCCTACCCGGGCTCGCCCACTCCCCCCACTCGAAACTCAAATTATTATTTTTATAAAAAAAAATGAAACGAGGCCACAATAAAAATTGCCAGATATCAGCTCCCTCCCCGAGTTGCCTTTCGACTACTTATTTCTTTAAAATGACAGCAATTGTGGATTAAAACAGATAAAAATAATAAAATTTCACACATAATTTTATATTGGCCCGAGTTTCTACACAAGCCCCGTCCCCAACCCCACCCCCACATTGGTTTAGCCTTGTTTTCTATGGTATATATACTAGCTATATAATTTATTATTCTCTGAAAATCAAATAGTCGAGCTGCGCTGTTCCCCGACAGCTCTTGTTTATTTTTTATTATTAGTTTAAGTTTTTTGTTTAATATATATTTTTATTTTTTAGATTTTTTTTTATAATTTTTTTTTCACCTTTTTTTATTTTTATTATTTTTTTTGAATATTTTTTTTGGATTTGAAACTTTTTTTACATTTATTTTATTTATTATTATTTTTCTTCTTCTTGTGTTAAGTTAGTAGGAAACATTGCTATGATTTCAAGTTGTGCCTTTTGCGTTTTTTCCGGTTCGTTGATTTTTGATTTTTTTAATATTTTTTTTTGATTTGAATCTTTTTTTTCATATTTCTTTTTTTTAGCTCTATGTTGGACCAGTCGGACCAGTAACAGAGGAGTTATGGCTCTTGATTTAGTTAAAAATGCTATATTTTGCCTTGTTAAAATAAATACGGTATGGCCTTCATTTTTCATCTGATCTTTACCAAACATTACTAGATTCTTTAGTTATGGCCCTTGATTTAGTTAAAAAAAACACAGCCCGAACTCGCTTCATTGATGTTATAAGAGCCGTGTTAGCCAGTAGAGCGTCCACAGGCCCTCTTGGGCCTCTTGTTTCTTCTTGTGTTAAGTCAGTAGGAAGCATTGCTATGATTTCTAGTTGTGTAATTTGCGGTTTTTTCCGGTTCGTTGATTTTTGATTTTATTATTATTTTTTTTTTATTTGCATATTTTTTTTAATTCTTTTTTTTAATTGCTTTTTTTCTTCTTGTGTTAAGTTATTAGGAAGCATTGCTATGATTTCTAGTTGTGCCATTTGCGTTTTTTTCGGTTGTTGATTTTTGATGGAGTTGCGGCCCCTTGACATTTTTACTTTTAAATTTGTTGTCGGCGCTACTCCTCCTAAACGGCTTGTTGGATTTCTACAAAATTTGGCAGGAAGCCTCAGTATGATGTCTAGTTGTGCAAAGCGCAGTATATCAATGAAATCTTGGACATAAGTTCGAAAACCAGCTAGATCTTGTTAGTAACGACAGAGTTATGGCCCTTGATTTGTTGAAAAATGTATTGTATTTTCCTTAGTTAAATTTGTAGTTACTTCATTTTATCTGGTCCTTTACCATACTTGTTTAGAATGTAAACATAACTCCCCCCCACCACCACCACCATTTTTATGAAATTTCTTTCATAGAAGAAAGTGGGACAAATTAAAAAAACAACGTACCAGACTAGACACAGCAGACTTATTGCCCATGATTACCAGGTGAGCGATCTGGTTTTTGCAATGTTTTAAAAAAGTACTGATGGGAATTTTATGTCGACAACCCTTGATATAAGAGCCATTTTAGCCAGTAGAGCATCCACAGGCCCTCTTTGGCCTCTTGTTTTTAATAGAATTGCATTTTGTTTTTAAACAAATGCACTTAAATGTCATCTCAGCAAACTGCAAACTCCATTGTTTTTAGTTTAATACTAAAATGTTTACAAACTTTCATTGAAGCATCATTGACCTTTTTATTTATAAGTCCCGCCCCCGTTAGGCGAGATATGTGAACCCGCGGATATTTTGTACTTTATTAATGATTGTTAACCCCTTAACTATCAAGTATGTTTACATGAAATCTCCAGGGTCCAAAATATATATGTGGAGATTTTGCCTGCTTTGCATTGACATATATACATAGGGAAAAACTTAAAAAAATATATGTCTCTGAAACCATAAGCCATATTGCATGCAACATAACCTGATGATCCTTTATTTGTCGGTCAAAGGTCAAGATTGCCATGACCTTAACCTGAAGTATGCGTTTCGCATGTTACATTCGAAACTATAATACCCAAACTCGCGAAACTGCATATGTGCATGGCCTTTGGTGAGTGAAGAAAACCTAATGATTTTGGACCTACTGTAAATAGGCATTTTGCTTGAAACGTTGAAAGCATAACACCCATTGTCCTAAAACTTAATAGGTGCACTGCTCTTCGTTCAAGGAGTAACCCTATTGTTTTTGGATCAGTCGGTTAAATGTCAAGGTGGCCATGGCCTTATATTAAAATACATATTCTGCGTGATAAATGCGAAACCACAACACCCAAACTCAAGAAACTTTACACTGCCCTTGTTAAGGGAGAAACCGTATTATACTTGCTAGTCAGTAGGTCATGACACCCACTTCCATGGCATTGCTCTTTGTTTAAGGAGTATCCCTATTGTTTTTGGGTTCAGTCAGTCAAAGGTCAAGGTCACCATGACCATATACATTTTTATAAATTAGCTAATTATGGCTCCCCCACACAAAGTGTGGTAGGGGAGCCATATTGATTTTGTACTTTCTGTCTGTTTCTCTGTAGGTCTGTCTGTGTCACAAACGATGTCCGATCAATAACTACAGAATGGTTGGACCTAGGGTCCTCCAACTTGGAAGGATGGTTGGTCATGACAAGTAGATGACCCCTATTGATTTTGGGGTCACTAGGTCAAAGGTCAATGTTGCGGTGGCATTGACTATCAAAACGATGTCCGATCAATAACTACAGAATGGTTGGACCTAGGGTCCTCAAACTTGGAAGGATGGTTGGTCATGACAAGTAGATGACCCCTATTGATTTTGGGGTCACTAGGTCAAAGGTCAATGTTGCGGTGACATTGACTATCAAAACGATGTCCGATCAATAACTACAGAATGGTTGGACCTAGGGTCCTCAAACTTGGAAGGATGGCTGGTCATGACAAGTAGATGACCCCTATTGATTTTGGGGTCACTAGGTCAAAGGTCAATGTTGCGGTGGCATTGACTATCAAAACGATGTCCGATCAATAACTACAGAATGGTTGGACCTAGGGTCCTCAAACTTGGAAGGATGGTTGGTCATGACAAGTAGATGACCCCTATTGATTTTGGGGTCACTAGGTCAAAGGTCAATGTTGCGGTGACATTGACTATCAAAACGATGTCCGATCAATAACTACAGAATGGTTGGACCTAGGGTCCTCAAACTTGGAAGGATGGCTGGTCATGACAAGTAGATGACCCCTATTGATTTTGGGGTCACTAGGTCAAAGGTCAATGTTGCGGTGGCATTGACTATCAAAACGATGTCCGATCAATAACTACAGAACGGTTGGACCTAGGGTCCTCAAACTTGGAAGGATGGCTGGTCATGACAAGTAGATGACTCTATTGATTTTGGGGTCACTAGGTCAAAGGTCAATGTTGCGGTGGCATTGACTATCAAAACGATGTCCGATCAATAACTACAGAACGGTTGGACCTAGGGTCCTCAAACTTGGAAGGATGGCTGGTCATGACAAGTAGATGACCCCTATTGATTTTGGGGTCACTAGGTCAAAGGTCAAGGTTGCAGTGACATTGACTATCAAAACGATGTCCGATCAATAACTAGAGAACGGTTGGACCTAGGGTCCTCAAACTTGGAAGGATGGTTGGTCATGACAAGTAGATGACCCCTATTGATTTTGGGGTCACTAGGTCAAAGGTCAAGGCCGTAGGTCTGTCTGTGTCACAAACGATGTACGATCAATAACTAGAGAACGGTTGGACCTAGGGTCCTCAAACTTGGAACGACGGTTAGTCATGACAAGTAGAGGGGTCACTAGGTCAAAGGTCAAGGTCGTGGTTACCTTGACTATTAATAAGATGTCCGATCAATAACTAGAGAACGGTTGGACCTAGGGTCCTCAAACTTGGAAGGATGGTTGGTCATGACAAGTAGATGACCCCTATTGATTTTGGGGTCAAAGGTCAATGTTGCGGTGAAACGATGTCCAATCAATAACTAGAGAATGGTTGGACCTAGGGTCCTCAAACTTGGAAGGATGGTTGGGGTCACTAGGTCAAAGGTCAAGGTTGCGGTGAAACTATGTCCGATCAATAACTAGAGAATGGTTGGACCTAGGGTCCTCAAACTTGGAAGGATGGTTGGTCATGACCAGTAGATGACCCCTATTTTTTTTTTTTTTTTTTAATTTAGATTTTTTTTTTTTTTTTTTTTTAATTTTTTTTTTTAAATATTTTTTAATTTTAATTTTTTGTTTAATTTTTTTTTTATTATTTTTTTTTTTTTTTTTTTATTTTTTTATTTTTTAATTTTTGCATAAGAAGTTTTAGGGTCGGCCCTTTAAAAAAATAGGGTCGGTCGGGTTACTTGAACCACACATATTTTTTTATGTGGCCTTACTGATACAGATAGTACATACAGTCACAGGAATATTGAATATCAAAACGATCTCAGATCAATAAAGAACAGTTGGACCTAGAGTCGTCAATTATGTCTGTTCGGGCGAGTGGGGGAGCCATACGTTTTTGTCCCATGGACAATAACAATTTCTAGTTTTATACCTGTTGTAAGCGATTTGCTTCTAAGGTACTATTTGATTGTCTTCCTCGGTAGAACCAGTACTTAGCAATGCAGATAAAGTGACTTGCTCAGGGACACAACACATGTGGTTATGGCGGGGATCGAACCCATGACTTTTGGATCATGGGTCCAACGTTCTACCATTAGACCACAGCGCTCTACTTATGAAACCATAACATCCTAGCTCATGAAACTTCAACGGTAGTTGACCTTAGTGAAAGGAGTAACTTTATTGTTTTTGAGATTGAGATCAGGTAAAAGGTCAAGGTTGCCATGACCCTATATTGAAATAATTATTCCGCTTGATGAGTTGGAAACCATAACACCCTGACTCGTGAAACTTCATTGCCCTTGGTGAGATGAAACCCTATTGGTTTTGAGTCTGTAGGGCAAAGGTCACCAAGACCTTATATGGAATTTCTCATTCTGCGCAAAAACTTCGAAAGCGTTACACCCATTTTCATAAAACTTAAGGTACATTGCCCTTCCTGAAAGGAGTAACACTGTTGTTTTGGGATAAGTCGGTCAAAGGTGAAGGTTAACATGCCTTTATATTGAAAAGCTCATTCCATTTGATAAATTCGGAACCATGGTAAAATGAATAACCCTACTGTTTTTGGAATCAGTCATTCAAAGGTCAGGGTTGCCACGGCGTTATATTGAAATACACGTTCCGCAAGATAAAATTCGAAATTATAACAGCCCAAACTCATGAAACTTCCAAGTATATCGCCCTTTGTGAGAGAATGAACCCTATTGCTTTTGGGTTCGGTAGGTCTATGAATAAGGTCGCCATGGTCGTATAAGGAAATACACATTCCGAAAGATATCTACAAAACGACGACACCCATACTTCTGTAACTGTATAGATACATTGCTGTTGGTGAGAAGAGGAACCTTTTGATTTTGGGGTCAAAAGTCAAGGTTACTATGGCCTTATATATAAATACACATTTTGCGCTAAAAATTCCAAAATATAACACCCACTGTCATTACATTTCATAGGTACATTGCGATTAAAAATGTAAACCTTTTACTTTTTGGAGTAGGTCAAAGTTTACGGTTACCATGACCTTATATTGAAATACGCATTCCGCGTGATAAATTTGAAACCCTAATACCCACCATCAAACTTCAGATAGAGCGCCCTTGATGAGAGGAGGAAATATGTTGTTTTTGGAGCCAATAAGTCAAAGGTTAAGGTCGCCATTACCTTATATGCAAATACACATTCTGCAAGAAAACGTGGTAATGCCTCTCTCACACAGTGAAGAATATCCTTGCGAATATGAAAATTTGAAATTCGCGGCAAATTCGCCGAAAATGATAAGATTGGCCTGGAGAAATACTGAAAAAATGTGAGGCCTTATGAATGCTTCCGAAATTCTTACGAATCCTTGCGAATCCTTGCGAATCCTTGCGAATTTCTTACGAACCTTACGATTACTTAACAATCAATTTGCCGAATTTCTTGCGAATCCTTTGCGAATGTTACGAATGCTTACGAATGCCGTTGCGAATGCTTGCGAACGCCTTACGAATGAAACGACTACACAGCGCATGCTTGGCTAATTGCATATACCCATTGCCAATGTTTCTCTTTGTCACTTATTCGCCAGCCTCCGCCGAGTCAACTTCTTTTTCAGAAAGTCAAGTTTTAAGTTTGTTAAAAAGTCAAGTTTTATCCTTCAGCATGCCCAGGGGCATGACGAATGCTAGCAAATCCCTACAAATGTCTTACGATCACTACAAATGCCTTGCCATCAATAAGAATGGCTTGCGATTGCTAACGTAAATGTTGCGAAAGCAATGAGAATATGCTGCTTTCCTGGCGAATTTTAGGAGCATGAACGACCGCGAATGCTTACGAACACCTACGAATGTCTGGCGATCACCTTGTGATCATTGCGAATTGGTGGCGAATTGCATTCGTAAGCCCATTCGCCACCATATTCGCCACTGTGTGAGAGCAGCATAAACATAGACACCAACATTATGAAGTTTGGTAAGAGGGTTGGACCCTTTTCTTCTTTTCTTTTGTTGGTGGGTGGGGGCGGGAAGACCCAGTCAATCAAAGGTCAAGGACGCAATGACCTTATTTGAAAATACGCATTCTGCGCGATATCTGTGAAAGCATAAAACCCACTGCCATGAAACTTAACAGGTGCATTGAGTAAGAGTATCCCTATTTTATTTGGGGGGGGGGGGGGGGGGGAGAGGGGGGGAAGGGGGTCGGCGGGGTGGGGGAAGGGGGTGGCGGAGGGCGGGGGCATGGGGATCAAGGTTTCCACGACCTTATATTGAAATACACGTTCTGTTTGACAATCATGAAAAAAAATAAATCTCGGCCATTTTAAAATAAAGGTGGCCCATTTATTTTCTCCGTCATACGTACATGGGGGTCGGAGAATCATCCCCCTTAGTACCGTACAATAACTAGCAACTGTATATCTATGAAACAAAGTATTCATAGTACATGCCAGCCAAATTCATATTCATACAAGAAAGAATCTAACAAGTTTCTATACTTATATTAATCAAGAAATTTTCATATTGCGTGTATAAGAAACAATAATAAAAAATAATAAGTACCACCGAAAGTTTTATGTCTCACTGTGCCATAACAATATGCTATGCATATTAAAGAATGGGGGATAATTCATGCAATATTCAGTCAATATTTAAAAAGCGGATTGTTTCCCTTCCTGTATACAAAAATGACATATATTACGTTCTTTGTCGTCTACGACTATTTATCTTCTAATGTATTTTGCATACATGCACACGTCAGTCTCATTGACCACCACGTGAAATATTGAATACCAACTATTCATCCCTTAATTTACCATACAACACACGATGGTCAACGACAAATCACGTTCACAAAAAAAAAAACACAACACATAGTTGGGAGTTAGCCTTAGAGAGCGGCCTTAGATCTCTTTATTACAGAAGGAAGGCAAACACAAGTCACAGAAAATGTCAATCCTTCCGTCTCTTGTAAGTTCCAGTCATAATTCATATACAATTCAACTCAAATCTATACCAGCTCAAGAAACGATACTTTCATGAAAAGTAATTCTTGTTGATAAGTCCGTACTGACTTAACTCCCACAATTACTATATCAATCAGTTACCTGTAATCTGTGTTTTTCGACTATTCGATTATTGTAGTGGTGTCTTGCATAGAAATGCAATTTTTTACAATCTGTTTAATTTATCATGCTAAATTATGAGGAACATTATTTTTCGATATTATTAAATTACTTAAACAGTAACCTATTGCTTATTTCAAGTTTATATTTCTAAAGTGTATGGGGTGGGTGGGTGGGGCCTGTACAGGCACAAACGACCGCTCTCTGTGAAAGGCTAAGCTCGAATGAAAAACGCCCTGTATATATAAATTAAAAGCAAATCTCGTGCAATACTTGCAAAACCGGTCGACTATAAATAACATTTATAAAATCTAGCGCACAGGTCTTGGATTCAAATCAATGCTTGAACAACTCACAGGCAGTTGTTCATAAATAAAAATACAAACAAAGATAAATTATATAATATTGCTATTGTCTGAAACAGATTGCCTAGAAAAAAGAAAGGAAAAACAGGTGGAAAAATAAACTTTTAAACCATAGATTTTAAAAGACCCTTATTCTAATTATGTATCAATAAGAATAGAGGAAGCTTGCCATTTTTCATTAAAGGGACACATGGCAATCTTGAGTTTTATTCAAACATTAAAATTTGCTCCTCAATTTACTTATCCTGCGTCATTTTGTCTTTAAAATTGCTTGCATATAATTAAATACAAAATTGAGATTTCAACTTTCTTCACTATTTTACCAAATTTTTAAATATATTACTGGTGCAATATTATAAAAAGTTAGTAATATGCAAAAATAATTTGCTTTGAACTATTCTAACAATTAATATTAATAATTGAACAAATGCAAGTTCAGAGGAAAACTAACGGGACGACGTGAGTTTGCCGTGTGTCCCTTTAAATATGTCAATAGAATTTGTTCTGAAGGCTATTACTTTTTCTGTGTTATATTGGTATTAAAAGTACTGAGTTTTTATACATTGTAAAACACGGTGATCTCCCATCTATTCTACAAGCATAAATACATTTCTTGGCTACTAGAATAAGATAATTTAAAGTATCACCAAGTGCAATATCTCCAATTATAATTGTACTTGTGTTTAATGTTAAATTATTAAGATGTTGGCATCCCTCTTTAAGCCAGTCGCAAACTTTGTTCCTCTCATCATGAAAATGGGTCTAGTGTCCTTGGTGAATGAATTGAATTGAATGTTGTTTAACGGCTCATCAACACAGTATAGGTTATTTAGAGCCGCCCCAGAGACAGGGAAGGATACATAGGAATCCGGGCACCGTGCCCTACTCTTATTATCGAATACATAGGAATCCGTGAACCGTGCCCTACTCTTATTATCGAATAGATTCCTATGGTTCTTCAACATGCTCGGAGGATTGACCGATACACCGCCCGGTTTACGTCCCCATCCGACGGACGAGGCTAAGGGAAAGTGTCTTGCCCAAGAACACACCGACGAAACTCAGTGGCACCACGGAGGATGAATGGGAAAAGCCTATTCATTCTGGGGTCAGTAGGTCAAGGTCAGCATGACTTTATATGTCTGTGCGAAAACTTCGAAAGCATAACACACACTGTTATGAAACTTAATAGTTACATTGCCTTGGTGAGAGGAGAAACGCTATTGTTTTTAGGGTCAGTAGGTCAAAGGTCACGGTCACCATGATCTTATACGAATTTCGCATACAAACTTCGAAGCCATAACACCCACACTCATGAAATTTCATCGGTATATTGACCTTTGTGAGAGTTAACCCTGTTGCTTTTGGGTAAGTAGGATTAAGGTCAAGGTCGTCAAGACCTTATATGAAAATACACATTCTGCGAGATAACATCAAAATGACAACATCCGTACTTCTGTAACTTCATATATACATTGTCGGTTGGTGAGATGAGAAACCCTACTGAGTTTGGGGTCAAAGGTCATGGTCAAATTGACCTTAAATGGAAATACGCATTTTGCGCGAAAACTTATAAACCATAACATCCACTGTCATAAAACTTCATAGGTACATTGCCCTAGGTGAAAGGTGTAAACCTTTGATTTTGGAGTCAAGGTTGCCATATATGGAAATATGCATTTTGTGTGAGAACTTCGAAGACATTAAGCTTCGAAAGCACACCCACCGTCATAAAATACATTGGTACATTGCCTTTGATGAGAGGTTGGAAATTATTTGTTTGGGGTCAATCAGTCAAAAGTCAAGGTCGCAATGGGCGTATATGGAAATACGCATTGAATTTCCTAGAGATAACGTTGAAAGCATAACACCCATACTCTTTAAACTTCATCGCACTTGGTGAGTCAGGGAATCACATTGTTATAGGGTCAGTCTAAAGTTCAAGGTGGCCATGAGGACAATACATTGCTTTTGGTCAGAGGCGGTACCCAGTTTCTTTTGGGGTCACTAGGTCAAAGAGGGTCAACGTCACCATGGCCTTATCTTAACATATGCATTCCACATGATAACACTGGAAGTTAACACCAATACTCATTTAAATTCATAGGGATACATTGCTCTTCGTGATAGTAGGAAGCCCATTGGGTTCAGTTGTTCATCAAGGTCACATTGACTTGACATTGTCCGAATCCTGAGAAATATTTTCCCACTGTAATTTGTAAATATTTGACCTACAATCTTGAAACTTTACAAAAATAGTATCCATGTTAAAGCAATCACAATTTTGGGGTTAGTATATGAAAGGTTTAGGTTATAATAACTTGTTCGTGAAAAACAAACACATTCAGCGCTTTAATTAATTTAATATTATACCTAAAATCTTGAAACTTTTTATATCCCCGCTTCCACAAAGCGACGTGGGTGCTATATAGGAATCATGCTGTCCGTAACGTCCCGTCGCGTCGTGTAAGGAAAACAGAAAATAATTCAATTTTTTCTCAATTTTAGGCAATTTTTAATTTGAAAAATAGGTTTTTCTTTGCTTTAGCATACATCTGCAGTGTGAAAGACAGATGATACAGAAAATCCCATGTTGATATGAGGTTTCATTCAAATTTCAGAATTGTTTGACCGAAGCACCGCATATTCAGCTAGATAGTGTATGAATTTTGTATTTTCCATAGGGTTCACAAAACATGAGCGAGAAAAAACCCCAACCTGGCTAACTTATGTATTTTATTGTTTTAAATTACCGGGCTATACTGAATATATTAAACCAACAACAATGTCTGCTGCCCTGCTTTGAAGCTCAGATGTTGGAAAAGGCTGTACAGTAACCCTATGGGAAAATTAATTGAGGTGTGAGACCGTAACAAGCTTTTGTCCTGTCCCGTCGCGTCGCATTTTTTCCGTCACGTCATGTCGCATAACACATCTCTATTACTAGCATTTCTCAAACAGTTTTGAATGGGTTGTTCCCAAACTTCATATACTCATAACAACTGATGACCTTGTGTCCCTCTACATCACCCATGGTTGATTGCATAATTTATTACAGAATTATGGCCCTTTGTTTGACTTGGAATTAAAAAGCGGATGTATTCATCACCTTCAGTGATAGTTCTAGTTACATAGAGTATCCATTTTTGATTGTAAGGTTAGTAGGTCAAATGCCACGGTCACTGTGACCTGATCATGATAAATATTCTCCCAGCTGTTAATTCACATACACTCTTGATTTTTGTATGCATAATTATAGTGCTCTTGGTCAAACAACAACCCCTATCACTTTTTGTCAGACGGTTAAAGGTCAAGGTTATATTGACCTGAAACCCAGGAAATGCCTTTAACATAAATACCTTAGCCAACGGGCGCTCTTGTTCCAAGAGTTATATATAACATCTTTAAAAAATCGTTTTCTCTGAAACTACAAGAACTAGAAGTGTTAATAGTTTGTATGTACAATAAACGTATTGCCCTCTACCAAGTGTGTTCAAACGGTGACCACGGGATTACAGTTTTACATGGAGATTTTATGGAAACTCGTGGTCTAGATGTCTAATATTTTGCGTGTATCATAAGCTTATGGTAATCTACCAAGGTTATTTAAATGGTGACCCTGGGTCCCGTCTCAACAGTCACGTGTATAGCGTAGACTTAAAGGTGAAATTTAGCGTGTTTTTTGAGCATATATTCTGAAATATATGTATATAATATACAATCTGTTCAAATATTACACTTATTGGTTGTCCCGTTTTCTCACAGTAGCCAATTTTATCTCATAGCGCACACGCTTGAGTTTCGCCCTTTTTGAAGACAGGTAAGTGTCACGTGGTCCTGTGACGTCATTGGTACCAAACGATCAGCGGTGTCGCATTGAGTTGTATAGTATTGTCTATGTAGGATTAAGTTTTATGGTACGTGTTAAAAATGCCGTGTGCTGTAGCTGGGTGTCAAAGTGTGTATAAAAAAGGACAATCTAATAACATCAGTTTTTTTCGTTTTCCTAATCAGGTTAATGATAGATTAAGATTTGAATTGTGGGTGGACCGCTGTCGACGAAAATCGCCCGTCGCGTCAAAAAAATGGGAACCTTCGAAAGACGCGCGAGTTTGTAGTAAACACTTTGAGTTGGATTCGTGGGAAATCCATCCTTTGGTTTCATTTTCATTGAATTTGAAGGACAGACGGCCATGCAGATTAAAAACAACAGCGATACCAACAATATTTTCCTACAAAAATGAGAAGTGCCTAACCCCGCCGTCTCCGAGCAAGTTTTATTCGCCGATTCGACCGGCGTTGAGGAAGAAATTATTAAATGAGGTAAGATAGAAGTTTTTGTTCAGTTATCTTAGCAATTCCTCGGGTATGTGTATGATAAATTGTAGAAAGGTATATAGTCTTAGATCTGTACATCGTGATTGTTTAGCTGTTGAATTAGATGCATGCGTCTTACGTGAACGGCGCTAATATAATGTAGCCGTCTTTTTCAAAAGATCGCTAAAAAGGTTTAGCATATGAATGTAAATGAATTCGGTGAAATAAACACTGTCGTTGTTTCAATATATATTTTGTAGTATTTTTTTTGTTTTTTGTTTTAAATTATACACCTTCTTCTGCCAATAGTGTTATAGATTTATATAGAGTTATATATCGGTCTCTGGATTTGAAAATAATGACAAAATGTTTCATGGATGTCTATTAAAACGCAGAAAATTGATAATGTTACTAGCTATTATATTAGTTCAGTATTGTTGTATGGCAAAACAACAACAATAACGGCTTTTACCTCATGCAGTAAGTAAAATAAGTGCTTTACAAGCATATATATACTTTATATTCTAAATAAAAAAATTGTTAGGTCTGTTTTTTCGATCTCTACATGTACATAATACATTATGTCGTGCTCATAATACATTTGACTATATTATTTAGATCATCTTCGTGCGCGATGAACTAACTAGTTTCTCACGCATCATATATCCGTCTTGTGCAATACGCGGCTCGCCGCGGCGGTATTCACGGAATTGCAATATACAGGAAATGTAGGCATATCATAAAACTACGTTTCCCTAAATGGTGCGTGATTTTGTCATATACCGACGTATGTACCCTGATTAGGCTGTTCTTCAATAGGGCACCGCAATAGTTGATTAGTCGCTGTGTGGTATATTGTTATTTGGCGGCACGTGGAGAGCGTGTCATACTGCAAATCCGAATCTCATACACCACTATAGACTGTTTTGGAGGCGGCGGGGACTTATGGTATATAGAATACTATAGAAATTAGATGCTGTTACATTTATTTATTTATCAATTATACTTACTAGACTCTAAATATATTTTTTCAATGTCTATTTTTCGGCAAAATTAAAGTCCTTATAATCTGACGCTCGTATTAATGTACAAGTATTAGACCATGTCCATTCATGCGGAATATACTGCATTTCGCGCTTAGTGTAAATGTACCGAGATATTGCAGCGTTGCTGGTGACTTTCAGAATTTCGATGACCTGCACCGCGTTCAACTTCCTCATCGCCATCGGTTGATGAATCCGAGGTATTTTCATCCTCAGACACGAATTCTGGCTCAAAATCGTAAGGTTGCACATTGTGCAACCTTCTTATCATGGGCATTTCATCTGACTCAGCATCATAGTCGCTTAATTCCGACATTTTCACACACACTATACTGTTTTTGCGTGCTTTCCCTATGTACAAATGGTTTCGTTTTGTTCCCAATGACGTCACTTCCGGTTTTACGAGGAAGAGTTTTCCGTCTTTGATTTTTTTTCAATTTTTTAGCGTAGCTTGTTCGTCTTTTCGGTTTTTATCTTTAAAAACATATTTTCACTAAAAATACATTAATAGCATAGTAACCATCGTATTTATAATGATATTTGATAATTAAAAACATATCAACAACGGATTTGTTGATTTAGGACAAATTTCTG
This sequence comes from Cyrtodaria siliqua, assembly GCA_037043455.1. Classification (NCBI taxonomy): domain Eukaryota; kingdom Metazoa; phylum Mollusca; class Bivalvia; order Adapedonta; family Hiatellidae; genus Cyrtodaria; species Cyrtodaria siliqua. Next base: position 46,136 of record JAWPHD010011198.1, read on the forward strand.
CTTTAAATAAGGGAAGAAACAAGGATCTAATCCTTATATATTTCAGGTAGCATATACGCTTTTGATCCTCTATCAAGCTTGTTCAAATGTTGACACTAAATTCAAATCTGACCCCTCTCCGAGGGTCACAGTTCTATTTAGAGTTATTTAGGAAACTGTTAAAAAAAGAAAAGTTTCTTCTCTGAATCTGCAAGACCTATCAAGGTCTGATAGTTTGCATGTCGCATACGCTTTTGGTTCTTTGTCAAGTGTATTTAAATGGTGATCCAGATGACAAATGTTTAACATACTACTGTGGTAGAGTGTGTTTTTGCTGTTTTAATATGTATTGTCATTAAGGAACTAATAATTGCATGTGTTGAATTTATGCTAACCTTAACATTATTCAAAAATGGAACACTAACCTACAAGAAAATAGAGTATTATCAAGTTTGTATAGACATGTTAAAGATATTGGATATGAAAACTATCTGAATATTTTATGTACAAAAAGATTACGAAGTGTTTTTACTAAATTACGTTTATCTTCACATAGCTTAAGAGCTGAGACAGGTCGTTATGCAAGACATAGGATTGAAAGAAATGAAAGAGTTTGTCAAATATGTAATTCAACTGAAATTGAAGACGAATTTCACTTTGTTTTAATTTATACAGCTTATAATGATATTAGAAAGAAATATATCAGAAAATATTACATACAAAGGCCAAATATGTTTAAATTTATAACACTTCTACAATCTTCAAAGAAGAAAGAACTTTTAATTTAAGTAAATATTTGTCAGAGGCGTTTACTGTCAGATGTTCTATTCCAAATATTATTTCTTAAAATATATTCAAGTACATCCTCACATAAATTGTTATTTTATATATAATTCCTTTTGTTTTTTGATATCCTTGGATTATTGATTAAAATGTGTGATTTATATGAGCTATGATTAATTAAGGAGTATTGAAAATTGAACTATAAGTGAGTGTGTAGAAGTATGTGTAACCTGTCATGTGATTATAATTATGTATTACAAATTATGTATGTAATGATGAGAAACTGTAAAAGTTTAAATCAATAAAGTATCTTTCTATCTATCTATCATTATTAGGCTAACACCCTTTAATAGTACTGGTCATAGCTGAATAGGTTTTAGAGGGAAAGTAGATTGTCACCTGACATCCAGGTGAAATCTGATTGGTAAATAAGTAGTTTTAGTCTACACACATTTTGACATGCTTTCCTAACCGCTTTTATATCACAAACCGAACAAAATACTGTAACTCTTTCGCTTATTAAATTTTGTTTTATTGGTTAACTTATAAAAAATAACATATTAATTAACTATGTATACCTTCATAATGTGTACCTGATACCTCAAATGATACACGATAAACCTATACAACAGTTTTAATATAAAAACAAGAGGCCCGAGAGGGCCTGTCGCTCTACTGGCTAAAACAGCTCTTATATGGTAAAGATCAGATAAAAAAATGAAGTAACTACAGATTTAACAAAGGAAAATACAATATAGTATTTTTCAATAAATCAAGGGCAATAACTCTGTCGTTACTAGCAAGATCTAGCTGGTTTTCGAAGTTTTCCAAGATTTCATCGATAAACCGCGCTTTGCACACCTAGACATCATACTGAGGCTTCTGCCAAATTTCGTAGAAATCCAACAAGCCGTTTAGGAGTAACGCCGACAAGAAATTTAAAGTAAAAATGTTAAAGGGCCATAATTGCGTCAAAAATTAGCAAACTGGAACAAAAGCGCAATATGCACGACAAGACATATTACCGATGCTTCCTGCCAAGTTTCGTCTAAATCCAACTAGGTGTTTAGGAGGAGTAGCGCCGACAAAATTTTTAAAGTAAATGTCAAGGGGCTGTAACTCCATCAAAAATCAACGAACCGAAAAAAAACGCAATAGGCACAACCAGAAATCATAGCTTCCTGTTAAGTTTCGTCAAATCCAACACAGTGTTAACAAAAAACAAGATAACGTTTATGTATAAGGGGCCATAAGGTTTATGTATAAGTCTTTCAAAAATCATTCAACCGGAACATGGTGATGATATATGCAACTAGGCTTGGTACTGATCATCCCTGCAAAGTTTCGTTGAAATCCAGCCAGCGGTTCAGGAGAACTATTCTAGACAAAGTTAGTGTATTAAAACCATTAAGGGCTCATAACTCTGCCAAAATTCATTCAACCAGAACATGGCAATGACAGGTGCAACTAGGCTTAGTACTGATCATCCTCGCCAAGATTCGCTGAAATATGGCAAAGAGTTCAGAAGAGACTAATCTGGACAAAGTTTGTGTATTAAAACCTTTAAAGGGTCATAACTCCGCCAAATATCTGTAAACCGGAACGCGACAATGACATGCACAACTAGGCTTGGTGCTGATCATACGTGCAACGTTTAATTGAAATCTAGCGAGGGGTTCAGGAGAAGTAGATCAGACAAAGTTTGTGTATTAAAACCTTTAAAGGGCCATAGTTCTGCCAAAAAATCATTCAACCGGAATATGGCAATGATTTGCACAACTAGACATGTTATTGATCATCCCTAAAAAGCTTGGTTTAAATCCGGCCAGGGTTCAGGAGAACTAGTCAGAACAAAGTTTGTGTATTAAAACCTTTAAAGGGCCATAATTCACCAAAACTCATTCAACCGGAACACGGCGATGATTTGCACAACTAGACATGGAATCGATCGTCCCTAAAAAGTTTCTTTTAATCCGGCCAGGGGTTAAAACCTTTAAAGGGCTATAACTCCACCAAAATGGAACACGGTGACTATGTACAACTAGGCTAGGTACTGATCATCCCTGCAAAGTTTCAATGAAATCCGGCCAAATGAAGGCCCTTTCATTTAAAATATGGCCAAGATATATCATATTTCAGAAAATGACTCCGATGTAAATGGTCCAATCTGGATGGTTTTCGAACTTGTCCAAGGTTTCATTGATATTAACAATCTGGTAACGTTTCTTAAAGATCGGATGAAAGATGAAGGCCCTATCGTCTTAACGAGGCAAACTATAGGATTTTTAACTCAATCAAGGGCCGTAACTCCACTGTTACTGGTCCGATCTGGCTGGTTTTTGAATTTATCCGAGCTGTCATTGATATGAACAATCTGGTAAAGTTTCATAAAGATCGCATGAAAAATGAAGGCCCTATCATCTTAACGAGGCAAAATATAGCATTTTTATCTAAACCAAGGGCCATAACTATTCTGTTACAGGTTCGATCTAGCTGGTTTTCGAACTGAGCTGTCATTGATATAAACAATCAGGTAAAGCTTCGTAAAGATCGCAGGATACAAGCTTGCATACAAACTTTAACCAAGTTTTCTAAATATGAAAGAGGCCATAATTCTGTCAAAATAAAAACAGGAGTTATGTTACACTATCTATTACAACTGACTTGCGATTCTTACGCTTAGCGGGCGGTATACAGTACTGGTTCTGCTCCACTTGTGTCGGTAGTGATTGAAATACGGTATACAGTACTGGTTCTACTCCTAGGGTCTGTACAAATTCCACGCAGTGGTTACTTCCCCTTTCTGTTACAGTAATCACTGCCACCACACACACAATCCAGCTAAGTTTAATTTTTTGGTTAAATATTTTTTAGGCCAATATTTCAACTTGCTTTGTTCATAATATAGGAAAATAGTGTGAAAAACGGTATCTGGGTACAAAAACAATTTATTTATATAAAAAAAATCAATTTTCGCGAAGATGCACACCGGTTAATAAGTTACAGCACTTGTAAACAAACATGTATTCCTTTGAGATCATTACAGAAGCTGTGCGTAAATTTAATAAAGAGATATCACGCAAGCCAAAACCAGGTTGAAAGTTTTCAACATCTTCTCGAAGGTGATGATCGATGTTATTGTCAATTACCTGTTGGTTACGGCAAGAGTTTACTTACTCCCTGGCTGTACAAAGCATTACCTAGTGTATCGCCATTTTTTGTAATCCCATGGCCTCAGCTATCGTCACGTGATTTGTGTGGTGGTAGGGATTAGTGGCTACAATATCACTGCGCGGAGGTTGGGGTATGTAGTGATTGAAATACGGTATACAGTACTGGTTCTACTCCATCAGGGTATGTCGTGATTGAAATACCGTAACCCATATCATCAAAGGCAACTCGTAATTGAGGACAGACAATGGATGATATAGCGTACTCAGCGTAACAAAGAATAACTTTCTGTTGAAAAAAAAACACATCGAATATTGTGTCATTAGATACACTGAACTACTTTTAAAAATCTCATTGAAATTGATCAACAGTAAACGCTATATACTTGGTCAGTGAAAAAGCATGGGAAGCTTGAATATTTACAGCCAGCACGATTCATGGCTGATCAACTCAGGTATATAAATTGAGGCCCACTCTTAGCTTTTTTTCATTTGTACAGCATTGCTATAAGAATAACTTACAACACTTTGTAATTTACTTTAATGAAGAAATATATGTTCATAATTTAGCCTTTGAAATACAAAACTTATCTGGTATTTCTTAATTGTTTTTAGACCAAAAATCAGAGCACAACACACTAAATGTACAGCATTTTTTAATGTGTTATTATGTGTACTGGTCACAAATGCTTTATTGGGTGGGCCTCATAATCCGAAGAAAAATTGAATATCACACTTTGCTCATGAGTTACCTATAGAAATTCTCTCTATTGATAATGGTAATACAATGTGATAAAATGTCATTGATAGATATTCCACTGAAATATATGTATTCATTCTCTAAATGAAGTGTTTGTGTGTTTGTACTCCTCTCTGAAATATTGTTTATTGTATTCCGCCTTGTTTAGGCAATAAACATGTAAATGTTATGCCAAATAAAATGTTGAAATGAATTGAATAGATGAAAATAAGTATATGGTTTGATAAAGAGATGTCTGTGGTACATAGTTATATAATCTCTTCTACTCGCGAATTTATGAACGGCCGTTGATATACTGAAAGGAAAAAGAAACGCAGGGTGCGTATTTCCGCTATATATTGTATGTTTAATATGCTACTGCTAATCGAATGGTACAGAGCGACATTAGGCCTGTCCTTTTAGAAAGAAGGTTTAAACAGCACTGAACACACCCATGGTTACCCCTTTAAAGTTTCATTATCGTCAGAATGCGCATTTGGCTCAAGCAGGTGAGCAAACTTAGGCTTTAAATGTTGCAATCACTTAACATTAAATACAGTACTGAACTGGCTCAATTTTTCAAAGAGCGTTTCTTTTTCCTTTCAGTATAGTTACCATGATGTAATGTGATAAAAGGTTTCAATATAATATCATGGTAATCGAATAAGTTACTCTTCAAATGTACGTACGGCACTACTATTTATTACCGATAATCTCTATTAGATTCGTGATTAAACTATTAATTGCTACTTTCGGTATTCTCCGTACTACGCACCGGCTGTTTTCGTTATATTTCGGTACGGTACGGTACGGCTTTTACTCCAAACCTCATGTAGATAAGACATATGCGCATTAATTTGTACAGGGTCAAATCCCTTCAAAAACAGCGTATTACTTAAACTTAAGTTAAACTCACTTAATGTTTACCAACGCTTACATATTGATCAATATGTTGTCAATATACGGATCTTTTGCCAATTTACAGCCTTGCAAATGGTACTACTTTTATCGCGCTGTAATCTGGTGCTCATTGGTTTCTAGCAGAAATTCGTTGCGTGCCAGAATTCCTACTACTTAGGACGGTTGCCAAAAAGCACTATCAGGAAGGCGTTTGAAAATCAGATTTCTTCAACCATCAAATGAATATTTACATGCATTAAGAATATGTTTACATAATTTAAATCATGTCCGTCTCCCAGTGTCTGCTTTTGGTGCGACACTTCTATCGTTTCTAGTTGATGTTTCATCATTTTTGTCTTGCTTATTTGTTTTGTATCCTTTCTCATTGTTTTTCTTTTCGTTGCTTTTATTTCCTTCGGTTTTCCTAGTGTTGTGTCTTTGTTTACCATTAGGTTTATAATCTCTGTTGTTGTTAATGTTTCTTTTTGAGCCAGTACTAGGTTTCTTTTCATTTAAGTTCTGACTGTTGTATAAGGGTGCGTTGACGTTGTTTCTATTTTGTTCGTTTTTCTTATTAGATCCTGCTTTATTGTTGTGTTTTCTGTTAGCTTTCTTGTTTTGATTTCTTTTATTATCTGTATCTCGTCTATTATTTGCCTTGTCTTTCCTACTGTTTACACGGTCCCCTTTGTTGTTAACAACACCCCTTCTATTGTGTGCAGTATCTAAGTCTCTTGTTGACGCAGCAGCATCTGCTATAACGTTGTCTTCTCTTCGTTTGTTATTATTAGCATTGCTTCCACCGGAGCATTGAGTGATGTCACAATATTGCCATTGATAGTTCTTCTTGTTAGTGTAACACCATGGTCGATTTCTACGTTTCTTCGAAGGATTTCTACAGTAGTTGTGGTCACCTGTAATAACAATGTATGTGGTCACCTGTAATAACAGTGTATGTGTCACACGTGGTGTTAGTGTGGTCACCTGTAACAACAATGCATGTATCACATGTGGTGTTAGTGTGGTCACCTGTAATAACAATGTATGTGTCACATGTGGTGTTAGTGTGGTCACCTGTAACAACAATGTATGTGTCACATGTGGTGTTAGTGTGGTCACCTGTAACAACAATGTATGTGTCACATGTGGTGTTAGTGTGGTCACCTGTAACAACAATGTATGTATCACATGTGGTGTTAGTGTGGTCACATGTAATAACAATGTATGTGTCACATGTGGTGTTAGTGTGGTCACCTGTAACAACAATGTATGTGTCACATGTGGTGTTAGTGTCGTCACATGTAACAACAATGTATGTATCACATGTGGTGTTAGTGTGGTCACCTGTAACAACAATGTATGTGTCACATGTGGTGTAAGTGTGGTCACCTGTAACAACAATGTATGTGTCACATGTGGTGTTAGTGTGGTCACCTTTAACAACAATGTATATATCACATGTGGTGTTAGTGTGGTCACATGTACTAACAATGTATGTGTCCCATGTGTTGTTAGTGTGGTCATCTGTAACAACAATGTATGTGTCACATGTGGTGTTAGTGTGGTCACCTTTAACAACAATGTATGTGTCACATGTGGTGTTAGTGTGGTCACCTGTAACAACAATGTATGTATCACACGTGGTGTTAGTGTGGTCACCTGTAACAACAATGTATGTATCACACGTGGTGTTAGTGTGGTCACCTGTAATAACAATGTATTTATCACATGTGGTGTTAGTGTGGTCACCTGTAATAACAATGTATGTATCACACGTGGTGTTAGTGTGGTCACCTGTAATAACAATGTATGTGTCACATGTGGTGTTAGTGTGGTCACCTGTAATAACAATGTATGTGTCACATGTGGTGTTAGTGTGGTCACCTGTAACAACAATGTATGTGTCACATGTGGTGTTAGTGTGGTCACCTGTAACAACAATGCATTTATCACACGTGGTGTTAGTGTGGTCACCTGTAATAACAATGTATTTATCACATGTGGTGTTAGTGTCGTCACCTGTAACAACAATGTATGTATCACATGTGGTGTTAGTGTGGTCACCTGTAACAACAATGTATGTATCACATGTGGTGTTAGTGTGGTCACATGTAATAACAATGTATGTATCACATGTGGTGTTAGTGAGGTCACATGTAATAACAATGTATGTGTCACATGTGGTGTTAGTGTGGTCACATGTAGCAACAATGTATGTGTCACATGTGGTGTTAGTGTGGTCACATGTAGCAACAATGTATGTGTCACATGTGGTGTTAGTGTGGTCACATGTAGCAACAATATATGTGTCACATGTGGTGTTAGTGTGGTCACCTGTAACAACAATGTATGTGGCACATGTGGTGTTAGTGTGGTCACCTGTAGCAACAATGTATGTATCACATGTGGTGTTAGTGTGGTCACCTGTAACAACAATGTATGTGTCACATGTGGTGTTAGTGTCGTCACCTGTAACAACAATGTATGTATCACATGTGGTGTTAGTGTGGTCACCTGTAACAACAATGTATGTGTCACATGTGGTGTTAGTGTGGTCACCTGTAACAACAATGTATCACATGTGGTGGTAGTGTGGTCACCTGTAACAACAATGTATGTATCACATGTGGTGTTAGTTTCTATGATACCAGCACACGTGAGGATGTATAAGATGATCATATATATATATGAATATAAAAAAACTTACTAAGACTCATAAAAAGGAGTAATGGCCATAATTTAACCCATAATTATGAATTAATAGAGTGAGCAAAGCAAGAAACAAACACATGTTTCGGATATTTTTGGAACTTGTTCATTTTTTACTTTTGAGTTGAAATTTGACTTTTGAGTTGAAAATTCCGTATTTTGGAAAATATATAAATTAATTATAAATGTATTAAAAAAATGAGCTACTATATATTCAGTGTAACAATAAGTTAAATAGCTTCGTCGATTTCTTTTTTCATTAAACGTTTTGAACAAAGCCCAGAAAAACGAAAACATCTAGAGGTGATTACGAAGGTTTTTTTTTTGGCTGTTTTTATAGACGAAATTCGGTCATATTCCCAAAGCCAAACACATCTTTTTTTCCCAATGAAGAGGAAAAATTCTCAATTTTATGAAAAATCGCGCTAAAATTCCCAACTGAGAAGGTATGGGTTATGTTCTCAAAAAATAGAAAAAAACACTGTTACGACTCTACTTATAGGTTAAAACTTAGTAAGCTTCATATTTTTTATCGTGTTCGGTATTACTTAAGAAAGAGAATAACTGTTAAGTTTGCAAACTCCAGTATCTTGAAATGAAAACTAAGTATCTACCAAGTCCGTCTTGATCCTGTTTTCCATCGCCGGTGTAAGGGTAGGACAAGAGTTGGTGAGCATGTGGGTATTGGGACGACCATTTCTGACACGTGATCCCTTCTAGGGTGTGATCCAGTGTACCTCTGTAGTCACGACTATCTTTATATCCACCTGGTATGCATTTTCCTGTGAATATAAAGGCACGCATATTGTGTCTTTTGAACTCTTCTTTCAGTCATGTATACGGCTATTACTTGCATATTCCGAGGATCTCTGGACACATCTGCACATACACTTGATTCGCCAGTTTAGTACATATAACCTTTGCTTTCTCATATAGTTTGTTCGTTTGTATGATGTTTTACGTCATTTTCAACACATGTAAGGCTATATATGACGGTCGATTTTTTGTGGTGGAGGCAGACCACCCGCTTTTCCTGGGTAGAACCAGTACTGTACACCTCCCACCATCCGTAAGAATCGACACTTCCTCACTTTCAAGTCAAGCTTCCAGTGGGAGTCGAACCCGCAGCGGTGAGAGGCGAAGGTTTACAACGCAACGTCCTTAACCATTTGGCCAAGGAGATGCTATGGTTTCTGACAAAGATAATAATATATAATACACGTCATAATGGCATACTACACATCTTACACAAATGCTTACGTTTCGATTTCCTTTCGCATATAAAGGCATATGCGTACTTTGGTAGCTGACTGACCGATCCCAGCCACACTCCTTGCCATGTCATGGTGGTTTTGGTTTTGTTTTTTTTCAAAACGAGAGCCATCGAGGAGTAGGATGAAGGTTGTCCCTTTTTCCATTTTTTATACTCCATCTCCTTTGGTTTCTGCTTGTCACCCATGAACCATTTAAACGTGCCGTTCACCAACCGGCCAGCCGTTCTCCATGCTGAAAAACAACAAAACTTGATAATAATAATAATAATAATAATAATAATAATAATACTATAATAATCACATTAACAATAATAATAATAATAATAATAATACAGATTGTGGTTAAATAGGGTAATTTCAATATTAAACAAAGATCTAAATGCATGGAGTCATTCAAAAACACAGCACATTAATATAAAGCAGTATCAAAGGTAATATAACTATTTTCAAATTACAAGTTGTCCGAACATCCATCAAAAGACAATACATTGTCATTCAATGTGATTTCAGGTGATTTTGAAACGGAAAATACTACACCTCGGAGGTTTACATGTAATTGGTGGTGGTAAACCTTAATTCCACTAAAGGTTTACCACCACTAATGACATGTAAGCCTCCGAGGTGTAGGCCTCCGAGGTGTAGTCAAATGAAGTTCCTATAATAAAAAGTAATCCCTCCTTTTTTGATGAAAACGGGCATTATAAGTTGGGGAAAACTGCCCATTCCTATTCGATTTTGTGGTTGTATGTATAAGAAGCGTATTAATAAGTTTAACTGGGTCTCTATGCTTACACTTTGTGAACAATGATAACAGTCAATGAAAACAGCTGTACAGCTGTAACTGTTTGATCTCGTTTGTTAATTTAAACACCTCGATGGGCTACGCCCATTTCGATGTTTAAATGAACCAACTCAATGAAACCATACTCTATCTATTACATAACTGGTAGTTAGAGTACACCATTTATTCTGACAGGTAATATTTCATGGTGTCCCTTAATATTTTACAATTGGTAAATAAAGTTTCGTTCTCATGAAATTGACACCGGTAAATGTGTTATTTAAATGTATACATGTATATTACAACTAACACTAACGTGTATTTTCGATTCATGCATTTATCGATTCATGCATTTATAAAAGCTAAAGCTGTGTTAGAAAAGAGAACTAGTAAGTTAATCCTTAACCCGGTAAGCACGACTATAATAGCCTTTGCGTCCATTGTAAACCCAGATCAGCCTGCGAGTAACTTAAAAACACCCCCTTTTTACATAAATGGAATGGTCTTAATTCAAAGAAAGAACAGTCCATTATATACAGTAGGGAGTTAAGGGTTAATTTTAATTACAAGACAACACGAAGTTCAATATGGTCTTTTTTGGTTCCATTAGACTTTATGTTTCACTGTTCAAAATAGTAAAGGTTATTAAATGAACAAACCTAAAACGTCTGGAAACTTCTTTTTCAGATATCGTTTTATATAAACGTCCTCTCGGCTGTTATCTATAACTAACAACTTGGAGTTTAGCTTTTCGCAGTGACGCAACGCGCCTGAAAACTGTTCGCGTAGCCTTGATTCGAACTTGTAACAGCTACGTCCGTTCTTTTTCCATCCTTCAGGACAGTCTGCATAAGTAGAACAATAAAAGTATACATCATTTGTAAGTGCATAAACGACAATGCAGAATTTAAGAAGATATAGTTGATTCTTTTCCCCAATTTAAAGTTTGATAAATAGCGTGATTGCATGTAGCTAGATGATATTTATGGAGGAAGGAACCATTACACTTCATTTGAACAGTCTAAAAACAAACTTGAGGCCAGAATTTAACTGATAATTGGAGGCATACAAAATACAAGTGCCCCTGTGTCCGGAATAGTAAAGACACTGCGTCTAAACCTGCTTCTCGCCGCTGTGGGTTTCAATCCCACTTGGAGCTCGACTTTTCAAGTCAGAAAGTGTCGATTCTTACAGATGGCGGGAGATATACAGTACTGGTTCTACTCTAGAAAATGGTGATGTCTGCCTTTAACTAAAAAAATCGAAGGTCATATATGGCCTAACAGGTACTAAACAGGACGTAAAAACAATTCAAACAAAATACAGCCGTCTTACGCGTGACATTATCGTCTTCCTTGTCATTACAGTTATACATGTCCCTCAGCTGGGCGATGTCTATTGTACTTAAAGCGTCTCGCTGACCTATCTTCATCTTTAGTTTCTTTCCAATTCCAATTATCTGAAGGAATGAAACTTGGTTAATATATATTGGTTTTAAAATACTGCACATGTTCATACACAATTTCAGAGCGACACAGAAATTGAAAATGACAAAAATGACGCCTGGGCGTGTGTAACAACGCCAAAGGTAACAATTCCGCTAAAGGTAACAACCACCGCTAAAGGTAGTAATTTCAACGCTAAATAAAGGTAACAACCTCTACCGCTAAAGGTAACAATCACCTCTTTCGCTAAAGGTAACAAGGCTAACGCTAACCTAATGGTAACAACTTGTTTCAACATGTACAGTTTCAATGAAAATTGAGTAAACGTGTTATTTTTAGTTACTGTGGCACGTGTGGCCTAAGTTCTGCTACCTTTAGCGATAGAGGTAATTGTTACCTGTAGCGGAGGTTGTTACCTTTGAGATTGTTACTTTTAGCGGAGGTTGTTACTTTTAGCGGCGGTTGTTACCTTTAGCGGAATTGTTACCTTTAGCGTTGTTACAGCGTGTTTAAAATCAACAATCAGTATTTAGTAGTTGATAGTGCGATGATTTTCTAATAACTGGCATTGGTTTAGGCAATTTTACCTTTTACAAAATTGTAAGAGGAAATAAACACCCCTTATTTCAAATCCGACGTTGATGAATATATTTACACGAGTAGCGTATACAAGCATAATAGAGGACTCATATACACTTTATTCAATGAATTTGAATAGAAAATGATATGAAACACAAGATATGGCAAACAGTTATGGAGCATATCTTAATTAAAAATTAAATCTGTCGTTGTATAGACTCTTAATTTATCTACACTAATTTTGCATAGACACCTTTTCTAAAGTAAAATAGGACCCGCGCTTGGCTATATGCTGTGCAATATAACTTCTAATACACTATTTTATTGAAAACAAAGTGCCATCATAATAAATGACAAAGATATATGCATGTTTGCGAATGTTTTTTTCTCCGTACCTTTATTGTGACGTCACCAATATTAGTGAAGGCCTTCTGACTATAATGCATGACGCTCTCGTAGTCGTACGGGTAACCCCGGGAGCTGACGAGGGACGTGTTGGCCTTATCAAAGTCGGGCAAGTAACGGGGAGATATATTCTCTTCCAGAATCTGAACGTATTCGTCTCTGTCTGGTCGTGCCTGTGAAATGTGGAATGAGGATAAGATGTAAAAAATAAACAGAGCTTGTTGTTGTTGTAAATACATGTACCTGTACAAGCAAAACACGTTTTATCATAAATAGTGGTTAACCCTTTCGCTGCCACAGTCGAAAAAAAATTGCATTTTTGCGACCAGTGTAAACCCAGATCAACCTGTCTATAATGTGCATGCTGATCATGGTTGCACTGTACCCACTCGGTAAGAATGTTTTCCATAACACTTTATATACAAAATATCACTGGAAGGTTTGAATTTAAATTGTAGCAGACGACTTTTAAAATTTGGCGGCGAGAGGGTTAAACAATATTTACTTATTAGCTTACATTGATTTGTTAGTATAGCATGTCATACAGTGCAATAGGGTGTATAGAATTATCGGTAGTAAAGAATCAGTTTCTGTTTAAATTCAGTTTTCTCAGCTCATGTATTTAGATTATTTTAAAATGTTCCGGACTTGACGCTATATCATATAAGAATACATTTATGTAGAAGTGAAATGATTTGTTGTGAAATTTTCTATGCAAAATATATCACTTAGTGTAACATCTCTCTCAAAAACAGATTTTTTACTGACCGAATGAATACTAACAAATCAATGTAAACAAAGAGGTATAAATACTGGTTTCACTTCTTTAGGATAAAAAGTGTGTTGCTTGTACAGGTATATATACCTACCTAACTTAGATCTACTTAATTTTGAATTGTTATGTTTTCGGATTCTCTTTCGAGTTTATTATCCCTGAGTTCTTGAAATCGCGAGATTGTGTATTCGCGAATATTAGCGAAAATAAAACCCTCGCGAATAAAACAGGATCTACAGTATACTACCGTCCGGTTAACCAACTCCAGAGAACGTATTTGTAAATGTCAAATATTCAATTATTTAAATCTTGCCCAAAATATTCGCTTTTGATGCTTTTTCTTGAATTATCTTGAAAAGAATATATGCGTTTGCCTATGTATATGTTTTAGTTGTGCATGTTCAAAACAAAAGTTGTGCCCAATAATTCGACATTATTTTGAAATGTTTTATTTTTCTGACATCAGTGCAATACGTTGTCATTACGTCAACAACCTTAAACATGTATTGAAAGGTGAGCACTTTCAGTTATGGAAATATGCCCGTTACAGAGTGACTTATTAGATATGGAAATATTAGTCAAATGTAAATACAACCTTTTGAAAACGATTACTGTGTTGGTCATTTCCTAGCTGTCAAATATGGTAACCAACTGAGTTTTAAACAAGTGTTGTCCTGAGTTCTTTGACAATATTTAGTATATTATATGTGTACACACCTGTTCGTGCCAGAATCCCAATGCGTGTGATATTTCGTGTATTGCCGTACCGACTCGTTCACAGCCACTACCAATGGACACCTTCTGCTCCCCTCCCACCTTGCCAACATTAGACCAACAACTGTTTGAAACAATAACACATACATATTAAAATTAATCGACTTAATTTATTATTTGTAAAGAAATAGCGGCAATATTCCACAAATTCTAGTTTTCTTTAAATCATAAAATTGTCACTGGAAATCATTCCACCTGAAAGTTGGACATTTAAAATAGGTTTGTAATTGTCTGCCATATAAGTGCAAAACATCCTAAGTTTGTACTATCATTTTTGCATGCACTGTACAAGATTTGTCAAACAAAACAATAAAGCGAAAGCGCAATCTGCTGTGAATGATGTTTGTGCATTTATTTTTTAATGTAATACTTCTACAGATGGGTATTCATACTTATAAAATATATTTATCTATCTATCTTATATAAAATTTCAGACATGTTACTTCACACGAAACAACTATATATACTTGCTAAATAATAATAATGTAATAGCTGTAATGATATGTTTTGACAGCTGGTTTCAATGTAAGTAAAGCGTTGGTTTTTTTCTTCAATCGAATTAAAATGGTATCGTATCATAATGTCATAAAACTATTTAGCATTCATTCGCATCGTTCCACATTAATACCTAGGTAAAATGTGTGTGATACAATATTCAGTATCAATACTTTCTGACATATATGTTTTTGTAAAATTAAACATTAACAGCAATCTCAATTTTATTTTCCAACTAAATTCGTTTCCTAAAAATCATCAGTACATTCAACAATGTAAAAACATTAATGGCCAACCCACTATCCTGTAGAAACGACACACATCCAATATATGAAAGCCCTTCCATTGAAAATAAAACTATTTAGGTAACCAGGGCATAATCGGAAATGATTTCAGAAATAATCTTACCCTGGTTCGCTTATAAATCGGATGTAATCCTCGTCACGTAGTTTTTTTTCGCCGGAACCGGATACACGTGTTGTTTTGTATGGACTTGATCGCCTTTTTGATAACAGACTTGGCCTTGGGAACTACAAAGATGTATTCAAGAGATGTTTTTTCTATGCTTTATATTACTAACAATGTCATGTAGGCTGTATCATTAACTCATTTACACTTCTCCTAGTCGAAACCGTGTAGACGGTTTTGGAAACTGTGTAGATGGAACAAGATGGCGGCAAGGAAAACAAGCGACATGTATGTTTATTAAAAATCAACCTCTTCCTTTGTATGTTTTTTGGTTATTTAGGTCACTCGATGTAACATACTTTCACCTAAATGTTCGATGCTTAGAACCATACCCATGGCATTCCCATATTAAACATTCACCGCCCGTAATGGGCGTCCAAAGATGACAGAATCCAATTTTAAATATTTGAAGCGGAGAACGAACCGGTTTTTCGACAATAAGTTCGCTTTTAGCCCAATTTGTGCATACCTGTGGAGGTAAACCATTTGATATATATCCTTTAGAATGCAAGAAGTTGCATTAATGTCACAACGTAAAAACATATGTGTTCGTTGATGTAATTTCCTAACTGTCATCGCTTCCATATTTAATATGAGTCTCCACCAGAAATTAAATTTGATTTAATTATTTGAGGATATGCTAATACATGAATATATATGTACACGTGTATGTAGATCTATGGCTAATATAAGAATATTTTATGGGTATCCGGTGAAGATAGGAAATTCCAACCCGATTTTATCGGAAACGAGACTCTGCCGAGGTTCCGATTAAAACACTTATACCGAGGGTTGGAATACCCTATCTGAACCGAATACCCATGATAGATTCTTTTTCTTGCATATCAGAGACATGTAGTGCGTTGACGCCACCAGCTGCTAACGTTTTGCATGTTTTCCTGCATACCGGATGTTGGCGCGTGTGAATTTTATCTCGACCCTAGTGTGAGATGGAAATATCTAGCCCTGGTGAAATGACGGATATCCTTGTCCGGTATGCAAGAAATAAGCAGTATGATCCCCATTGGATAGACTAATTATTATTAGTATTGTTTTTATTATTAATAAACCCCTCCTTCAATGGACCGGGTTGTTTCAGAACTAAGATTAGAAACAACAAAACTAGTATCGTCAAAGATTCTTGTCCATATTATCATAACCATTCTCATATCAGCTATGTATATTCATGGATGCATTCATGTGAATGATAGTGCTTAACTTACAAATGTCGTCTGCGAACACAAATGGCACCACACCGCCTTTCCAGATCCGAGAACTGCGCATTGTTGCTCGCTTGTAGCGCGACCATCTTTGTCTAATACTGTTGCCGTATATTTGTTGTTCAGATTCTTTGTCCAGAATAATGTCACCGTTATAGAATACAGAACCACCTGCATAAATGAACGTAGCATACTGGGTGATACTTCATTGTAACTGTATAGGACTTAATATGTACTTTTCAAAGGAATATAAATCACACTAGAATTTGATTTTACAACACTAATTTGCGATGTAAAGGGTATTGCGTCTTCATTCCACACCCCCACATCCCTCCCCCACGCCCCCTTTTTTAAAAAATGCAATTGACTATTAACAAAGAAAAAGTGCCAGAAACATTTTAAATACGTTCTTCAGACAAAAATTCTTAACAAAAATTAAAAAAGGTACAATTAATCCAAACACCAAACGACAGTTAGGCTTTTGTAGAACACGGAATGTGTTTTTTTTCTCTATTGTGTTTTATATGTTTATATATATATTATTTTCTTTAGAATTGAAAATTGGCCCTCAGGCTATTACCTGTGCCTCTTGGTCTGTTTTCCTCTGATGATGTACACAAGGAGGGAGGGCAGATATCTTGAAAACAAGAAACAACAAACCTAAAATTTAAGACGATATACACAAGGAAGGCGGGCAAATATCTGATGTGCGATCCGTGGAAAAGAATGAAATAACACATTTAGAATGTAACGGTAGGAATAACGTGTAATAATAAAGGTCTCACACCTCTATTATCTCCCCTGAAAGCTCACGGACCTAGAGACAAAAGGAAAACAGAAAATAATTCTATTTTTTCTCAATTTTAGGCAATTTTTAATGTGAAAAATAGGTTTTTCTTTGCTTTAGCATACATCTGCAGTGTAAAAGACAGATGATACAGAAAATTCCATATTGATATGAGGTTTCATTCAAATTTCAGAATTGTTTCACCGAAGCACCGCATATTCAGCTAGATAGTGTATGAATTTTGTATTTTCCATAGGGTTCACAAAACATGAGCGAGAAAAAAACCCAACCTGGCTAACTTATGTATTTTATTGTTTTAAATTACTGGTCTTGGCTATACAGAAGATATTAAACCAACAACAATGTCTGCAGCCCTGCTTTGAAGCTCAGATGTTGGAAAAGGCTGTACAGTAACCCTATGGGAAAATTAATTGAGGTGTGAGACCTAAACCAATAAATAAAATTATTATATAACCTATAAATAGACGCGTTTTCATTGGCTAAAAAGTAATTTTTTAGAAAAAATATCTAGCGATATTGACCTGTTTTTTTGATATTGACCTGTTTTTTTGATATTGACCTGTTTTATATAATTGTTTTTTTGATATTGACCTGTTTTATATAATTGTAAATTGAGGGTTATATAATAAAACAGTTATGGACTTTTCAGCTGTTATACATGATGTTGATATGTACCAAAAAATCTTTATTGACCTCGGCTATCGCCTCGGTCAATAATGAATTTTTTGGTGCATATCACATCATGTATAACAGCTGAAAAGTCCATAATTGTATAATGTTTCCTTAAACCGTTAACGTGGTACACGGCAGTCTTGATTATTAAAACGACTATGATATCTTTTGTTTCAAAAAAGCAAAGAAGAATGGTATATATTTCAATTTCTTTTCCTCCGATATTTAAATATTTACACGCATCTTCAAAGTAAACGTGACATTAAATAAATAAATCAAAATACTTCACCGAAGTTTACTGATAAGCCCGACAAAACCTGGACATTATTGGGATGTCTTATCGAAACATATTAACGTATTTAACATCAGAACAGTCATTCGGATGATATTTAACACGCCAGTGCTTGCACGCGCGCACGCAATTCCGAAAGAGTGCCGTTTGTCCGTTTACATCTTGTATAATGGGTACGAGTGTCTGACCAAAGAAGAGATTTCAGATTGCCTCGTGGTAGCGACCTGCCCAGTTGGCGCATTAAGCAAGGGGGATTTTCTTACCCCAGGGTTTTGCGATTGTTACTGTTCTTATGCATATTGCGCACAAAGGTAGTGCAATGTTTTTGTGATCGTTTGTATCACTAACGACAGTTGATTACGGTTACTTATAACCCGGTATAATTATGGACAGTATATTATGGTTTTAAGTGCGTATATTATGTATACACACTTTTTCTATGTAATCTATAATGAACATTGCACTACGTGACCCCGTAAGCGATAGCTCCAGTTAAGAACCGTAAAAACGGCAATCGGAATACCTCGCCTATTAGTCTGGAACCCTTCCTCTACTGCGCCCGCTGAGAGTAGCGAGCGCAGTAGGGGAAGGCTACCAGACTACTCGCCGATATACTATTTCCGAAGCCGGCCGGTAGCGAGCGCATTAGGGGAAGGGTACCAGACTACTCGCTGATATACTATCTCCGAAGCTTGCCGGTAGCGAGCGCATTAGGGGGAAGGGTACCAGACTACTCGCTGATATACTATCTCCGTAGACTGGTCCCCGATTATCCTGCGAGCGAATTAGGGGAAGGGTACCAGACTACTCGCTGATATACTATCTCCGTAGACTGGTCCCCATGTCCTTGACACCTCACTAATGTTCGTCGCCAATAGTTAGATTGGGCACCAGTGTACTATCTCCGAAGCTTGTCGGAAATCCGCGAGTAGTTACGAGTTGTGGACTACTCGCCGAAATCTTGCCATCGGAACTATCCGCAGTCGGTGAGGATAAATCAGTACTGACTAACTGTCTCGCCAGTGACCAATACTCGATAAATACGACTAAATAGGACAATTTCAGAGTTTAAGTCTAGCGTCAGTATCAGGAGTCATAACATTACAATATGTACTATTTAATTATGTCGTTACAGGTTTGAGGCCGTGGCCTAATGGTTAGTGCGCTCGACTTCTATACAGAAGATCCGAATTCAAATCCCTTAGTATTTTTTTCTCTGTTTTTTCTTTTTTCTCTTATCTTCTCTGCAATAAGTAATTAATCTGCTCCCCATATGTGCGGAAATATACGCATGCAGCTATCATAAGATGCAAAACATCCCACAAAACACGCCTCCTAGTCTTCATCTATTGGCTTTTTATAACTTAAAATTTATAGAAAAAAGCTCTAGAACGAAGCTTTTTTAAAGCTAAAACTTGTAAAAAAATTATAATTATGTCACGTGTGTAAATAGCCAAAAGTCAGAATTCGTCAAAAATTATTTATTAGTCAGCAGTTACCCGTATGACCTTGACAGAGATTTTTCCTCATGGAAAATGACAATTGATACAATCCCAGTATGCAAATGTATATTTTTCTTTTGCGGTATGGTGACGTATTCGGGTCCATAAAGTTGTTTTCAAGTTATTGCTAAAATTCGCGGGGTTCTTTTTCCGACTGTTTACATAGTACAAATGAACTTAATTTTCGGAAATGGACAATATTCATAACCTTTGTTGTTTCTTTATGGTTACTTTTTAAAAAGGTCAACCAGGTACATAAGATAATTGAATCATAGTGTATCTAAATATGTTTAAGTAACGATTGCTTACTTCCTAATATCTGCTATGTGTCAGATAAATGCACTTGTATTTTTATTTAAAAAATAAAAAAGAATGAATTAATTCCTCTTGATTGGAATCTTTAATTATATATATTAAACGTTCGGCATTGTGATTAAACCCGACACACAGAACCATGTCGCCTTTATTTCGCGTATCATAGATCTAGATAGAGATGTCTTAACTATTGGAAACCAACGATTACTATTCAACCAAACGGGAATTATATATCGGAAACGGCGCATACAGCGAGGTTTACAACCGTGTCATATTTACGCTCGATTTAATAATTGCGGTTTGTTTGATCAGTAAATAAAACTAATACTAACAGTTAAGGGAAACTTAACACACAAAAATGAATGAAAACTATGAAAATTCGTGCTGCTGCTTTCCTGAAAAATGGGATGAACATTAAACGTTTTGTGCAACACGTTTAACATTTGAATTCCTTGAATAACTTTTAAATGTGTTTATATATAAGAATACGCTTAGTTTACTAAACATAATAATGCTAATAAATTCCTTTCCGATAATATATGCAATATGTATGTGTTTGAAGCCTTGCCGGCCGCTCTATAATTACTGTTTTCGATTTTGATCATTTAATGAATCGTATACGTTAATGCTCATTGCATGAGTTGACCCCGATGCCCTTGTAAAGCATGTATTTGTGTTGTTTCTGCTCATGTGATCCGACACGCAAAGTTTGCAGTCCTTCACATTCTATTTACATTCTTGCGTCAGCTAATGTTGATAGGCGTGTATCCCCTCGATACATACATGTTAATGCAATGCTATGGACAGTTCATGGTTGGCTATATTACGGTAAATGAACGGACGCACGCTATATACATGTTCGAAGTGCGTGTAGAAAGGAGCATGAACACCTTTATGTTGGAAGGATCCTTCATCCGGTACCTATAGGGGATGAAAAAAAAGAGCCGATCCGTATAATTATCTTAACCGGTAAAATATACAAAATCAGCGAGCCCCACCCCTCCAGCAATAACAGCAAGGTGACAGTCATGTTATAGAATTAATCCGAACTATAGTCGGCCAAATAACAACAAGTGTCTCCGCGTGGCTACGCCCACACAAATACGTTCCAATGTCAGCTTATTAGCACACTGGGTTTCGCGCTGTACGCTCAAGCGCTCGAAATAAAGTCTGCATGCGTGCACCATTTATTTCCCTTACTTTCTTTCTACTTACATGATAGTGTGTCAAAATGCGTGTTGTATGAACATTGTTCTGCTCACTAACAAGTAACACCGGTCTCCGTAATACAAAATAAACCTGCTTCTCGCCTCTCACCGCTGCGGGTTCGAATCCCACTGGGAGCTCGACTTGTGAGGAAGTGTCGATTCTTAAGGATGGCGGGAGGTGTACAATAGTGCTTCTACCCAGGAAAAGTGGGTGATCTGCCTCAACCACAAAAAAAAACTTACATGTGTTGAAAATGACGTAAAACACCATACAAACAAACAAACAGTAATATTAACACTACATGTATTGGATATTGAACTTGTATATTATTGTCATGCATACAAATGTAAAATCGTGACATAACAATTTGACTAGATTGCCTGTCATGAAGGCACTATTTCTTTTCCCGAAAGTTACTAAATAATATCAGTTAAACGTTTAATGTTAGCAATAGACCATCCCCACACACGGAGTCTTGTCTGGTTTAGATAAAAACCGGTACGTATACTTTTTACGCTCTATTTCTTTCAATCAATGACCTCAGACGCACACTCTTTATCAAATAGAAATATCAAAACTCAACACCCACACATCATCCTTTTTTCATTTTTATCGACTAAGTTATTATGATTTATGACCGGGTTTTTGAAGCATTATTAGCTTGTACGCGCTTTACAATTTAATTCAACAAATCAGAAATCTGACGCTTGTATCCATTGATGGAGCGTTAATAGACCAGAGAGTATCTTTTTAATTTCATCCTACACAAAATATGCGAACAACCACATTTTTAATACCGCATGAAATCAGGACCTTTTTAGTTATGTCTTTCTAGTAGTATCTACAAATCCTAATAAAACTAAAACCAATTAGCGTTGGTTGCACGCGCAGATACTTTGCTACACATTTAACGTCCAAATGTGCACGAGAACTATATGTGGAATCAGTTAGATATGCGTATATTCTTAAATTTATAAATATAGTATAACATTTATATTCACAAAACAAGTATGCTTTTAGATTTGTAAATACTGAAAGTGGATCGCTTGGAATTAACGAACACAAACAAGGGAGAAACATAGCAGATTCGATTGTATTTATTCTGTTCATGAGAGGTAATGCTAGGTGCAAAATCTCTCACGCCTACTATAGCATCGCCTCAAAGTTCACGCATATTCGAATAAGCGTTTTTTTCGTCATTGTTTGAAATTCGAATAAATATTATGAATACGCATAGATTTGTAAAAAAAAAAAGCATGGTCATTACTGTTTTCTCTGTATTTAAAAGAAAACACATACTATGTCGAACAATGTCCTTATAACACCACTGACTGCCTTAAGTGTAAAATTCCGCAGATGACACCTTTGTTCAGTGGAATGATACAATGACAGATGAACCCTGTAGTATAATGGCGCGGTGGTCATTCATAACGCTATTACTAAAAGCAGACTTGTTTGAGACTTGACCATTTCAAGTATCGTTTAAAGTATATTGACTTTATGCTCATGTTTACACATGTTAACAGTGTGAGACGATCTTTAAAATATAAAAGATCGAACTGTATGCAAGGTTCTAAAAGGCATCCATAAACGTGAAGCTTGTTACTGGGGTCATCGAACATGCTTACATTGCACGTCGGGTTCCCTTTTATTCTGACACCATTACTTGTGTTTTCGCTGATTTTTATGTTAATGAATAACAGAATAGCATATTGCATTTTGTTTTTCGAAATTGTTTCTTTACGAGTATTAATCTATGATACTCCCGTGATGGGGTTAACGACGTTGCGTTGTAAACCTTCGCCTCTCACCGCTGCGGGTTCGAACCCCACTATGAGCTCAACTTGTCAGTGAGAAAGTGTCGATTCTTACGGATGGCGGGAGGTATATATACAGTACTGGTTCAACCCTGGAAAAATGGCGAGGTCTGCCTCTACCACAAAAAAAAAAGACCGTCATATTTATAAATGACCTAAAATGTGCTAAAAATAACGTAAAACAACATTCTAACGAAACAGAACTATTTAATAACACTTATGTCACTGCACGGCACGTTAAAAATAGCGTCTCCGTGGCCGAATGGTTAACGACGTTGCGTTGTAAACCTTCGCTACTCGCCGCTGCGGGTTCGAATCCCACTGGGAACTCGACTTGTGAGGAAGTGTCGATTCTTACGTATGGCGGGAGGTGTACAGTACAAAAATAACTCCAATCTACACACATTTCATGGCTACTACTACAGCTGGTAGGTAACCACCTAGCTAACAGAAATATACAACGTTTATGACTGTATAGGGATCAACAGTGTAGATATTGAAGATTAATACACACACAGTAATGTATGCAAACATTGTGACAGATAGAAACAATAATCATCCAGGTCAAGTGTCATAAATTCCCAACTTTCTATTTAATTGACACATCCCTATCTCTCGCCACTTTGGACATCGCGAGCATCTTTGGTGGTTAAAGAGAAATACCGTTGACTTGAGAGAACCCTATCTTCACAACCCTTGTTGTGTGTATTGTCCTTTTCACTGTATTTTTAATTTGCTTTTCATTTGTGGTACAGAGACGGCTTTCGCTGCCATTGCGCTTGAGTGCTATGGTTTGTTAAGGACCATTTCTTTTCCTCAATTTAAGGTAACACCACACATGCTGACCTTTCATGTTCGAAGCATACATTCAGAACTTATGCAACAATGTCAACACTTGTGACATATTTAATATTTAGTTATTTTTGTCATGTATTCCAGGTCCATGCATACCGTAGCTTTATTTTAATGTGTTTTAGTTTATGAAAACATGCGTACATCTACGCCTACTTGCCGAAAATGTAATGCTTTCAGACGTATCGATATAGTCGTTTAACCTTTGTAATTAAACATGAAATCTACATTTACTTACCGAAACGAAACACAAGCCTAGATAATGCTTAGATAATGCTAAATAAATACAATAACTTACTATGATTGAGCTCCCAGGGCTCCCAGAATCTTCCTGATCTTTTCACCACCGTAACTATTATTTCCGTTGTTGGTTTTACAGCTGCTGCAGGTGTACCGGGATTGTCCATTAATGCTAAGTCATCATTTAAAGCCTGTACAATCCGACTAGTTTGCTTTTCATTTACGTTATTTTCCACTTCTGATTTGTCTTTAAATATATTGTTTTGATATGATATATTAGGAGCCGTATTTGTTATGTCACTTCCGGCCGCTGATGGAGCTGATAATGGCAGACATTGAACACTTCTAAGGTATAAGACACTAATAACAATACTGCAAAGTAAACATGCATTTCCATTTAACGATTTTAGATCCATGTTTTATCTCCAAAAGTCACGAACGATGCAAACACATTAATGATAAGTTGTTTGTTTGTAATTTTTTAATGAAAAATAATCCAGAAATGCCGGTATGTTTCAATTCACAGGTTTATCTATTCAGACTGTCAAATGAATAAAAAATGACCGTATCCTTAATATATCTTGGCATATAGATCGTATAGCATTGACAACTGTACCACATTTAATACGGTATCATACACTTGCATAGGGGCATGTCAAACAGGATTATAGAGCGAATAGAGGTTATAATACGTATTTATACCCCAAAATAAACATACGAAGTATGATGTCATAATAGGTTTGGGATAGTATGGGCTAGGTGAAGGACCGCTTATTGTCATGGATATTTATTTACTTGTCAAATTAACAAAACCACATAGAAAATTCTTTTAGATAGTTGCGCCATTTAATTTGAGGCAAATGTACTACTGTTAAGTATTTAAATACATGATTGTGATTGTAGAATGTTTTATACGAGTAAATGAACTATTGAACAATGTCCCTATCCCGCCATCAACGCGCAATTTTTTCAATAGATGTGCACCGTAGCTAAATCTACTGACGACGAGGTATATCATTTATATAGCTTATACATATTTTGATACAAACTATATAGTCAAATATAAACGGCTTAAACTAGTCAAGCCAAGCCCCAAGACCGGCAGGTCAAATTAAAAGTTACCAACTCCTAATTCTTGTTACGCATATTCAATGACGAGTATTTTAAGAACCCGTGAATAAAACCTATGCTTTCAATCGGCACATATACATTATTATATGACCTGAACACCTGGAAAGAGTTTTGATTAACGGCTTTGTAATGTAATTTTGCCGTTATCTGGCGGGTTAAGTTTCTTTAATGCGCATGCATAGTAAAAGATGTAATGACAGTCAACGCATGTATAATTTGTTTCGTTGAAAATAGTTCAGTTATATGTTCGTGATTATTAAATTGAAACGCATACTTTACATAACTGACTTAACGTAAGTGTATACTCAATCTTGTATACGGCCATGTAGATATAATGTAGCTAAGTTGCCTCCGTGGTCGAGGGATTACCGACGTTGCGTTGTAAACCTTCTAGCCTCTCACCGCTGGGGGTTCGAATCCCACTGGGAGCTCAGCTTGTACGTGAGGAATTGTTGATTCTTACGGATGGCGGGAGGTGTATACAGTACTGGTTCTACCCAGGAATAAGTGGATGGTCTGCCTCCACCACAAAAAAAATCGACGATCATATATGGCCTTACATGTGCTAAAAATGACGTAAAACAACAAACAAACTTTATAGAATATAACGAACTCGGCGCTACATAGTCTACATCATCTTTTATTAAGCTATGTATGCACATGTATCCAAATCAACGGATATCAAATGCATTCCTCTTGGTACCTAACAGTCACAGAAGTTGACCAAAAACATGCGCCATAATACGCCATTAAAGAGCCGATGAGACAACATACCGTTGTCCAATGGAGGATATGTTTTTGTCATTAACACACAAGAGACTATGAGCGAATTGAATAAAAAAATGAAACGATTTTTTAATACGTACCGATACACAACATATCAAAGGTAAAATTTCGAAAGCGGCCTAAAAGGGAGATGAGATAAATGATAAAGTTTCAGATCATAAATGACAACTCCAGGGAACAAACCCACCTGGTGCAGAGGTCTGCAGCTCGAAAGCGTATGACATCTTCCTGAGCTACCCCCACCCCCACCCCCCACCCCCACCCCCCTCACCACCACCACCACACACACACACACACACACACACACACAAAACACACAAACAAACAACGAATTGTATTTAGCTACACTCATTGCTTGATTAATTATACTGCAACGAAGAGTTAAAAAAAAAAACCTAGCAAGAACGATTGAAGTTCAAAAAAATGTCCACCATTACGGCAGAGCTGGATTTCCACTACCGACCGAATCTGCTTTCGATTTCATCGGCTCCTGAGAAAGTTTTCATTGCTGTAGATAGTAAATTATTGGAGCATTTTAACGAATCTTTTCGGTATTTGTCATGTTGAAATTGTGATTTATTGTTTTTTGCTTATATGGAAATGAGTGTATGCATATAATAGGTTGGTATCTCAGTTTTCATTTTTTTTAAATTCAGGAGACAAGTTCTTTCTTAGAAGATACATGGCCCCCACGTTTCTGTAGATATTTTTGGCAATATATGTCTCTTTTTTCATGAGAATGTAAGTTATTCATATTTAAAATAGTCCTATACTCAGTTGCAACAGGAACTGGACACTTTGAAAATTTTACTTTACACCCTATCCTCTTTATCAAGCGACAGTCCCTTAATGATTTGATCTATTGAAAAACATATTGACAATGAAATGATAAAAAAGTTTGGTACCAAACATGGCATATTCGTTTTGGAATTTGTCAATTTAATTCTAAAAAAACCCTTTACACAATTAAATGTAAACAAAACTCAGTGTCCACTTTCTTTTGCAACTGAGTATAGATATGAATCACTGTGAATGTTTCTTTATGACGTCGTCTTAAATTTCAGCTGAAAATATCGATTAAATGACTTCCGGTCACGAATGTGCTATATTCTTACAATCTTGCTTTTGTATGCATACAGATTAGAAAAACTTATTTTGATGATATTTGTAAATAATAACCTGCTGTTGATTTCATTTTAGTTATAAATGAAGTTTGCTGTTTATTTATATGATTTGTAACTTTCACCTTCTGTTACAATGGGTGTAAGCGTGACCTAAGTCATTTATATATTACTGTTACACTGAATTGTCCGTAATTAACCGGATATGCATCACCGTAATTGATTAATGAGTTATAATTAGTTTGAAGGAATTAGGAAGTGACTTAATGAGAAAGTCCTGTTAGTCATTTTACTAATTGCCATTCTGGTGTGGCCCTTCAGGTATACATTACAATCGCAACTTCGGTAATCGGTAAATTCGGATTACTTGGTAAAGGATTTTAAATATCGTGGGTCTAATCACCACGGGTTGAATTTTTGTCATATTATTACGCTAAATTAGTATTTTCACTGGGTAGCGGAAGTTCCGATTGGTATACATTACAATGGTAGGTTAAATAAGCCATACACCACATTGCGGTTTTAATGCCAATGACCAATAGGGCAAATTCGACAAGACTAGTTGTGTTTATATTTCGCTTTATGTAAATACTTATTAAATAAACAAAAATATGTTGTTTTCTCGTCAGGAAATTTATTGTACTGTTTTGTTGTTTATTCCCAATGAAAACACTCGTAGTTGTAATACGCTCTAAGTCGATAAACAAAACGTTTCTGTTTGTTTGTTAATACCATTTAAATGTCCTGGGAGTTACTCTATCAGCGCTGAATATAGATAGGCTGCCATACGAATATCTAATGCATCTAACATAATTGACAAACTAACTTGCCCATGAATATCTAATGTAATGGACTAGATAATGAATTCTTACATAATGGGTTAGATAACTTGCCCATGAATAGCTAATGTAAAGGGCTCGATAGTTTGCCAATAAATATCTAACGTAATTGGCTTGATAGCTTGCTCATGAATATCTAATGTAATTGTCTTGATAGACTGCCCGTGAACATCTAATGTACTGGGCTCGATAGCTTGTTCATGGATATCTAACATAGTGGGATATATGACTGGCCCATAGAGATCTACATAATGGGTAGATACATTCAACTGGTTCATATATTAACAGTTTACTAGAATAACTTGACGTTGCAATGGAATATTCTCGCCTCTCAGCGCTGCGGGTTAGAATCCCACTGGGTGTTCGACTTGTAAGTGAGGACGTGTCGATTCTTACGGATGGCGGGAGGTGTACAGTACTTGTTCTACCCAGGA
This sequence comes from Cyrtodaria siliqua, assembly GCA_037043455.1. Taxonomy (NCBI): domain Eukaryota; kingdom Metazoa; phylum Mollusca; class Bivalvia; order Adapedonta; family Hiatellidae; genus Cyrtodaria; species Cyrtodaria siliqua. The sequence continues at coordinate 74,650 of JAWPHD010011198.1, forward strand.
ACAAGTGGGTGATCTACCTCCACCACAAAAAAAATCGACCGTCATATATAACCCGATATGTATTGAAAATGTCGTAAAACACCATACAAACAAACAATGATAACTTGATCAGGACAGTAGGGTGTTCCACGGAACACTTGTGTCGTCTGCCATGTGCTTATTTTAACAAGGACAATACAACCATAAAGTTTGAAAACCACGATTCACTCCTTCATGAATTATGGAAAAGGTTTTGAAAAGAAAGAACTGTATATTTTTTATGCCAAGTTATTAGCTATAGGTTCGCTTTTAGGTAAAGTTTTATGAAAAACGGCAGAACTCGAAATGAAATTTATTATTATTGGACTTGTGTAACGACATTCCTTCGGGAAAGATGACGATATGTGTGAAATTTCAAGAAACAGGTCAGATGCGTTTTAAGTTATGGCCAGGTATGAACTCGGTTAGGTTGCAGGTTAAAAAAAGTTTCATGAAAGGGTCATAACTCTGCCGAAATTTAAGTCTGAGTTATTGGACATGTGTTTTAGCATTCCTTGAGATAAGGTTAAACTATGTTTGAAGTTTAATGAATATAGATCAAAAACTTTTCAAGTTACGGCCAATGTTAGGTTGCATGTTAATTGTGACCGACTGTCGACGACGGACGACGTCGAAGGACAGACTACGCCGACGAAGGACGAAACAAGTGATCCCAATGCCAAGCTACAAAACGTATCGCGTGTGTCTGTGTCGAGGTTTTACTTACGATTTAATGGATGGATGGATGAGAGGACTAGATAGATAGATATATAGAAAGCTATCGATTGATCGAGAGAGAGAGAGAGAGAGAGAGAGAGAGAGAGAGGGAGAATGTGAGAGAGAGAGAGAGAGAGGTTCAATTTTCAAAACATATACTCCTTAATTAATCATAGGCATTTTAATAAATAATCCAAGGATATCAAAAAACAAAAGGAATTCTATATAAAATAACAGTTTATGTGAGGATGTACTTGAATATGTTTTAAGAAATAATATTTAATACAAAGTCTCATTTTAAAAGGAATGACTTGCCTTGGCTAAAACTGAACCAAACATTTTATATCAATTCAGTTGTACAACACTCGGCACAACATATAAGCAGACTATGGTGGCTGATATGTGCCATCTCGTCTTTTCGTTATTTCGCCGCGAAATAACGCCGAGCGAAAAGACGCCGGGCGAAAAGACCCCGGGCGAAATAACGAAAAGACGAAAAAACGCCGAACGAAATAACGAAAAGACGAAAAAACGCCGAGCGAAAAGACGACAAATAGTCGAAACGCCGGGCGAAAAAACGACAAGACGAGAAACCGGCACGCGAAAATACGACGTTTTATATATTTAAATTCTCGTTATTTTGTGTGAAGTTTTTTCGTTTTTTCGTTATTTCGCCCAGCGTTTTTTCGTTATTTCGCCCGGCGTCTTTTCGCTCGGCGTTTTTTCGTCATTTCGCATGGCGTCTTTTCGCCCGGCGTTATTTCGCGTGGCGTCTTTTCGCCCGGCGTCTTTTCGCGTGGCGTTATTTCGCTCGGCGTTTTTTCGTCTTTTCGCATGGCGTCTTTTAGCCCGGCGTTATTTCGCGTGGCGTCTTTTCGCCCGGCGTTATTTCACGTGGCGTTTTTTCGCCCGGCGTTATTTCGCTCGGCGTTTTTTCGTCTTTTCGCATGGCGTCTTTTCGCCCGGCGTCTGTAACCTGTAACCACTTTTATTCACAGAAACGAAAACATATTTAATTGGAGAAAATAAACAAACCTTTGGTCGTCTGAGTTCTTGGAAAGAAGAGATTCGTTTAACGTTTTTATGCAATACACCATGCACGTATTAGAAACAAATGCAGCAATTTAAATTTTGACCTTTTTAGCAATCACCTGAGGGAAGATCCCAACTGTATATGTGGAAACGGAATTGAGGATGCTGAACATTTCTTGTTTAAATGCAGTCAATTTATTAATGAAAGAATTCAATTATTTCAAAGAACACGTACATTCCATCCTCTAAGTACAACAAAACTCCTATTTGGCAGTGATAATCGAACAGACGAAGACAATTTAGCTTTATTTACAGAAGTTCAAATTTATATAAAACGTACTCGCCGTTTTCTTAATTAATATGTACCTGTCCCCTGTGATGTTGACGTTGAGGAGCAGATTATGGGCAGGGTTGGCGAGGGTGGGAACCATGCAGGGATGTTTGGTCGAGACAGCTTGTTCGTTATCGTCAGTGCGCAAAGTAGGAAATGGAACAAAGTAGGAATATTTTCGTTAATCATATTTGCGAGTATACACTTTGATTTTTGTTTGCTTCATTCAAATAGTCAACATATCAGCAGTATATTAGTATAAGAAATTCTAAAGTAAAATAGCTATTTAATCCAGAATATATGATGCATACGTCAGTAGGTAAAGCTAAAACAATTTTGTTTTGAATCATGCGTGCGTATAGTTAAAATCACTAACATACTGTGATTTAGTTTGCTAAATGCGTTTGACAAAAGAGCATACAAATACTTAAATGTGTGTGTTTATTTTAAGCCGACACCGTGGGTGTTCTTACATACCGATTAGGATATCTGCGTTACATTCCGGATAGAAAGTATTTTCTTGCATTCGGGATAAGGCTTTCCGCGTTTTACTTTGAATTGAATTGGGTTTTAAGGCGCAGCAACACATGCAAGGTTATATGACGCCTAACAGGAATGAAAATGCCAGGCTCATCCTCCACTACCATCAAGATAAAATATGTAGAATGGGCCTAAAACCTTCTAGAGTTGCTGCCATTTACGATGGAGCCACGTTTCCACGTTTGCGTACGCGGTGTCATGACCTTGAATGAGCATGATAAAAAATGAAAATAATAATATGAATGTGGGGGGGGGGGGGGGGGGGGGGGAGAGTGGGGGGAGGGGTGGGGGTCCTACCTCTGCATGTGTGGTGTGTTTGCAGTGGTTGTATTCTACCCCGGCAACCACACGGGGATCCGCGTATTACACGGTGGATGGATGCAAGAAAATTCATAATCGCTAAATATTAAATTAATAACTAACTCAGAACACAATTATAACTAACGTTGCGACGTAATAACTAACGTTGATGGCGTCAGTTAACTGACTTAAAGTGTAATACATAGATTATTGAACAGCCCGAATCGATTATTGGGTAATCCTTCACTCGATGGTAGACGTGTTTTGTTTTTTCACTCACTCTCATACGCTCGTTCGTGAAAAGAACCACACGTCTATACCACTCTTGAAGGATTTCCCTATAATCCATCCCAGCATTTAAATAATCTCTATATATCGATGGTCTAGAATTATAATTATAACGTCGTAAGTGAAAAATCATAGTTTTCGGGAAAGTGAAAAAAAACGGACTCATATGATATAAGCTGTAGTTTGCTTTCTCATAAAACAAAGTATTTGTTATTTCAAAAAAATTTTTTTTTACTTTGTAATCCGAACAATTGCACTTACGACCTTATGTTATTAAATATTCGGAAAGGAAGATGTTCATAAAAAAGTTGTATCTGACAGTTAGACCTTTTAAAATATGGTAAAAGCGATTATTAAACCACTGTAAGTGTCTTATAAAAGTTTGCTAGTTCATGCTACACCGTTGGTCGAAATGTAGAATACATATGGGAACATGCGTGTGATGACAACATTGCAATATTATATATTAGAAAATATTCCATTTTTTAAAGTTAAATCAAACCGGTATAAATAAAAACATGCTCTTATTATTATAAATGTAATTAAATAGTAATGGTCACTTAACATACAAATAGTATTAATTTAATTAAATAGTAATGGTAACGTAACATACACATAGAGACACGAATTATGTTTCAAATTAATTGTTATAACAATTATAAGAGAACTGGGAGTTGTATTCACTAATGAAAAGAAAACTAATCAATCACGAACAAACACTAACACATGGTCCTATACCCTTTGTAGTCTATAACGTTACACTGTATTTACCGACTATCTTTTGAAAATGTAAAACTATTCAATTCGTAACCAGACATTTAATACCCTATATATCCTTACATATCATATCCCCATACCTTATATATCCTTATGTAATATATCCCCATACCCTCTATATAATATAGAGGGTATGGGAACATATTATATAGGGATATATAGGGTATGTGGATATTATACTTACATAATAACTATATCCCCATACGCTATATGTCCTTGCATAATATGTCCCATACCCTCTATATCCTTATATAATATGTCCCCGTACTCTCTATATACTTATATATTATAACCCCATGAATACCCCTTTTATCCTTACATAATATGTCCCCGTACTCTCTAAATGCTTTCGTAATATGCCTACGTACTCTCTATATCCTTCATAACAAGTTTATCATCATATACAATATGCAAACATTATTCGTGACAGAATAAACAAAACAAACAAACAACAAAAACATAATTTCGCACACTTGTTTCAAATAAATTGTATTATTGAATAATTTGAAATATTAAATAATTGAATAAATATGTGGAAATGACACTGAACTTTAACTTACGCAAATTAAATTTAATATTAAATTAAAAAACAATTTTGTTCTCATTATCACAAAAGCATTAACACAAATAATTAATTGATAGTAGTTTTGATTAAACAATAAATCATTACGAGAATCAAATGCTTCTTTTATAAACCAAGATAAATTAAACAACTCTTTCTTATTACGTGTTTTCATTAGCTCTATGAATTTTAAAACACTTGGACGTTTATAATAGTACTTTTTAATGTATTTTCTTCTTATATTAACATATACAGGACAAATCAAAACAAAATGGTATTCATCTTCAATGTCATTAAAATTACAAATGGTACAATAACGTTGGTTTCTTTCTAATCTGTTCTGTGCGTAGCGCCCAGTTTCAATTCGCAGTGAATGCGACGATAGTCTTAGTTTTGATAAAACAATTCGCAACTTATATGGCAAAATATCGAGATATGGTTCATATTCAAAATTGCCTTTAAAATGTAAATACATTGACAAAACTCTATTATTTACAACATCGCTGTTCCACTTTTGAACAAAACAATCGACTAAACGCTGTTTAAAAACAGTATGAAATGTTTTCAAAGGAACACTATTTGGATTATTCCAAACATAGCCAAAACCATACTCGTTTAGAAGCTTTATAATATTCATTATAAGCAAGCGGCTTCTCTACAGAGATAAGTTACCGTAGATACTCCAAATTAATGATAATCCGTTTATTCACCCGGTAATAAGTCGGTGAGAGTCGGGGTGGGCCACCCCTCAACAAACTTTACAAATATATATGTATTATGCATCATATTTATAGATAAACAGTTTTCAAAATATTAAAAAATAATCAAGAAATGCATATCATGATTAGAAACTGTATACATGGGGAGTTTATTTTTAATGTCTTTACAATTTCAAAAGAAGACAAATAAAATTTTGATGAAATGGGGAAATCTGCAATCTGCGTGTCCCTTTAAATCTTGAAAGCAGAAAACATTGACAAAATTGTCAAACTATTTATATTGTTACTTTAATACGCCTTCATTGATCATTGTGGTTCCTGGGACCCCGTTTGGTTCCGGGGCAAAGAATAGGGCCACTGCAGATCCCGTTGGAGGGGTAGGCAGAGGGGTAGACCTCCACCCAAATTCATGTTTTGTTCATGCTGCATTGTTTCAGGTGCCATCTCGCTCAAATCACTAGAGCAGTGGCAGAAAAACAATAAACGTGGCTCCAGCGTAAATAGAGTCTCTACAATAGAATTTGCAGCAACTCTGCAGTTCTGCAGGTGACAAGGTTCTAGGCCCATTCTCCATATGTTATCTCCATATACATGGAGTATGAGCCTGGCATGTTCATGCCTGTTAGGCGCCATATAACCTTTCATGTGTTGGTGCGCCTTAAAACCCCAATTCAATTTATTGATAATTGTAAGGATATGGTGTACAATTAATATTCTTGCACATTACGTGGTCCCGCCTTAATTCCATTAAGCGACGGGAAAGCTTCTATTAGCCGGATTTTATAATGGATATTTCGACAATAAAAAACATTTAAAAATATGTTTACTGAAAAAATGCGATAACTTGCTTAACATTACCTGTTTAGTATTTTAATTTTACAATATGCAACCCTTTAAGCTGAAATTCAGATTTTATTTTATTTCATACCCCAGCCAACCCCGATTTCTCTTCTTGGAGAAGGGGTTGGATTGGGTATGAAAGTTAACACTCGGACCACGTAATGTAAAACAGATTATTCAATAAAGAGTTGTCAACACAATAATTTATTAAGCGCATCATAGAGCTTATCTTCGCTGAACACCCTTACTCAACTTTCGCCGGTAATAAATGCTTATTTATAAAACATGTAATCAATTAACGGTATTGTATATAAAGTGTTTAGATAAAACGTCTATACTTTTCACAGCAGAGAAGCACACGTTACCGGAACACAGTCTTGTCTAGACATCCTTGTATTGGTTCCAGCGAAAGTAAGAGTTCTACTTTGTAACAGGGTACCTAACCGGAAATAAAACTGAAGTCAACACATACAGGTTGGTTAGCACAGCACTCGTAAATGAAGACAAAACGCCGTTCCGTCGAGTCCATTGAGGTCACGTTTTCTCATGTTTTGTTTAAGCAATGCGCTGTGTTTTGTCTTTACATATTCTAGATTTATATAAAGAAACAAAGAACTGTATAGCATCTTTAATTCCTGCGACGTGGTCTTGATTTGGGAGGAAACTATGGTGGCTGATATGTGCCATCTCGTTTTTTAGTTATTTCGCCGCGAAATAACGCCGAGCGAAATAACGCCGGGCGAAAAGACGCCGGGCGAAATAACGAAAAGACGAAAACGACGCCGAGCGAAATAACGAAAAGACGAAAAAACGCCGGGCGAAATAACGAAATAACGCCGGGCGAAATGACGCCAAGCGAAATAACGAAAAAACGCCGGGCGAAATAACGCCAATCGAAAAGACGATAAATAGTCAGAACGCCGGCAAAAAGACAAAATCACTGGTTCTATGGAGTCCGCCTTTGCCCATCCGAGTGTCGGACTGCGACTCGAAACAATTCACAGGTGTCAGAAGGTGTGGGTTGCTGAGGTGGTAAAGCGTGCTCAGATACACAACCTAGCACCCAACACGCTATCCTACCCAAAGTATTCACACAATCGTCCTCCGAACACGCACTCCTATATATCCCAGCTATCCACACCTCACCAAGCACGCTATCCTAATTCCTCCTAACATCGAGCATGCTATCCTACCAATACTATTAGTGTATCTTAACACTGAGCACGCTATCACACCCAAGCAATTCATAGCACGCTATCCTACCCAAGTAACTCACGCCTCCTAACACCGAACAAGCTATCCTACACCAGCTACAAACAACTGATATCAAGCCCTAGCTACCCACATCTAGCGTCGAGCACGCTATCATGCCCCAGTTGTTCACATCTTGCACCAAGTGCGCTATCGAGCCCGGCTTCTACACATCATATCACCGAGAACGCTAGCCTACCTATCTACCCACATGTCCTAGCATCGAACACGCTGCATTCCCCAGTTATTCACAGCTCCTAGCACCAAACACGCTATCATGTCCAAGCAATCAACATGTGAGGAACCGAGCATGCACGCTATTCTACCACAGCTACCCACACCTCCTAGCACTTGTGGGTTGTTTCTAATCTCGGTCCGATACTCGAATGAACGAAGGCGGACTCCACATGACCTGGCGGGGTTTTGTCTTTTCGCACGGCATTTTGACTATTTGTCATCTTTTCGCTTGGCGTTATTTCGCCCGGCGTTTTTTCGTTATTTCGCTTGGCGTCTTTTTGCTCGGCGTTATTTCGTTATTTCGCCCAGCGTTGATTTTTTTTTGTCTTTTCGTTATTTCGCTCGGCGTTTTTTTCGTCTTTTCGTTATTTCGTCCGGCGTCTTTTCGCCCGGCGTTATTTCGCTCGGCGTTATTTCGCGGCGAAATAACGAAACAACGAGATGGCACATATCAGCCACCATAGGAAACAGAACCGGGAGAAAATCCCTGTGTCCAAGTAAGTGACCACCAAGACGGGCATTCGCACCAGGTTTGCACTGATGTGAACTGACTGCCTTACCAACTATGCTACGTGGAGTTCAAGATGTTATACGGCTATTTGGACATTCGTAAAATTATAAACATATTATTTTTTTAATGTTTAATTAATTTAGTAATGTGCTGGTTAACATAGGCGGTGGCGTACTGCGGATACGGAAGGTCGAGTCATACGAAATACTTATAAAACAAGAAATATCACTGTAAGTGACAAATGCCCACGAAGTGACATTTGACCTCTAAGTATGGCCTTGACCTTGGAGCCACGGACCTGGATTTTGTGCGCGACACGTCGTTTGGTTGTGGTGAGCACTTGTGCCAAGTTATTTGAAAATCCGTCGAGGCATGCACAAGTTATTGACCGGACACTATTTGACCTTTGACCTCTAAGTGTGACCTTGACATTGAAGACATGGGTTTTGCGCGCGACACATCGTCTTGTTGTGGTGAGCACTTGTGCCAAGTTATTTGAAAATTCATCCATGAATGCCAGAGTTATTGACCGGACACGATTTGACTTTTGACCTCCAAGTGTGACCTTGACATTGAAGACCTGGGTTTTGCGCGCGACACATCGTCTTGTTATGGTGATCACATTATTTAAAACTCCCTGCAGGGGTTTAGAAGATACAGTCCAGACACGAACTGCGGACTGACGGACGGACGGACGGCATAAAAAAAGCTTTAACTTCCCTGCTTTACGCTCTGTATATATAAAGGGGCTGATCGGTCAGTTGTCACCGAAGCATTGTGGTGTAGTGGTTATAGCGTTTGCCCTGCATTCGGGAGGTCGTGGGTTCGAGTCCCCTGACCGCGTCATACCAAGGACTTTAAAAATGGAGTAGTCACTTGTAACACTTGCCTGACGAGCAAATAATGGGTAGTGCTGCGACTGATTGACCAGTGTCAGAATAATGTGACTGGCGGGTGGGGGTATCATGTCTACTACGGCGTGGTATTCCAGTGTGGTAGCACTATAAAGAAACCATTGAGTTCGCTGCTTCAAGTAGACATATCATCACATCACACAACAACACACAGATAAAAGTCCAGACATTGTGCCTATAATCGTCAGGTAGGACGCCTGTCGTAGGTGGCGGACTATAATCCTTAGAAATACACACACACACACACAGTTGTCAACATAATGTGACGGATTGGGGTTTCATGTCAAGTGTACGGCGTGGTATTGCAGTGTGGCAGCACCACACAGTCGAGCATACATATCGACATATCATGCGTCCATTTAAATTGTATATAAAAACAAGAGCTGTCGGAGAACAGCGCAGCTCGACTATTCGATTTTTCAGGGAAGAATACATTTATAGCTAGTATATACCATCAGAAAACAAGGCTACAACAATGTGGGGTCGGGTTGGGAGCACAACATAACTATGTGTAAGAATTGACCAAAACTACACAGAAATAAAAAAAATAAAAATAGGGGACAACATATATGTGTAAGAATTGACTAAAGCAACACAGAAATATGTAAAAAAAAAAAAAGTTTTAAGTGGTGGGGGGCAACATATATGTGTAAGAATTGACTAAAACAACAAAGAAATATGTAAAAAAATAAATTAAAAAAAAAAGTTTCAAGTGTGGGGGGAAGGGTGGGAGAGGCGGCGGGCTGGGGGGTGGGAGCGGGGAAGGTTGCAACATATATGTGTAAGAATTGAATAAACCAACACAGAAATATGTAAAAAAAAAAATATATATTAGATTTTCAAGTTGGGGTGGGGTGGGGGCTGGGGGAGCGGGGATGAGAGGCGGGAGTGGGTTGTGGGGGGGGGGGGGGGAGGGGGCAACATATATGTGTCAGAATTGACTAAAGCAACACAGAAATATGTAAAAAAAATAGTTTCAAGTGGGGGTTGGGTGGGGGGTGGAGCGGGGGTGAGAGGCAGGGGAGTGAGTTGTGTGGGGGGAGGGGGCATATATGTGTAAGAATTGACAACAACAACAAAGAAATATGTAAATAAAAAAAATAAAATAAAAAAAGTTTCAAGTCAGTCTGTGGGGGGTGGGAGGGAGGGGGAAGGGGGAGGGGTGAGAGGCGGGGGGGGGGGGGCGGGTTGCAACATATATGTGTAAGAATTGACTAAAACAACACAGAAATATGTAAAAAAATAAAAATTCAAAAATTAGATTTTCAAGTGGGGGTGGGGTGTGGGGGTGGAGCGGGGGTGAGAGGCGGGAGCGGGTTTGGGTGTGTGTGTGTGTTTGGGGGGGGGGGGGGGGGGGGCAACATATATTTGTAAGAATTGACTAAAACAACAAAGAAATATGTAAAAAAATATATATATATAAAAAATAAAAAAGGCGTGGAGGGGAGTGGGGGTATGTGGGGGGGGGGGGGGGAGGAGGGAGCCCATGCCCCAATATGGGTGAAGTAATAAGATGCATAATGCTATGACAAATCCCAAACCAAAAGTATAGATATATAAATGCTTACATGCACACCTAGATCTGCCTTTATTGCACATTTTATGGGCCATCACAATTTGGGTTCCATGGGAGCCCAGAATTTGCAGAAGACAAAATTACTTATCCAACCCTTTACAGCATACTATAAGGTAACCAATTCCAAAATTTAGTTCAGCTATGACAAGAAATGTAAGATATATAGACCTGTAAACACAGCTTACACGCACAATTTGATGTGAAACAGACATATTTTAAGGGCTATCAGAATTTGGGTTCCATGGGAGCCCAGGGGTTACGGGAATCAAAATTGCTTATGCAGCCCTTAAGATAATGCTATAAGGAAGCCCATGGCCAAATGTGGTTGTGCTAGGGTAAGAATTGTAAGAGACATAGACCTGTAAACACAGCTTACACGCAAAATTTGATGTGAAACAGACATATATTAAGGGCTATCATAATTTGGGTTCCATGGGAGCCCATGGGTTACAGGAACCAAAATTGTTTATGCAGCCCTCAAGATAATGCTATAAGGAAGCCCATGGCCAAATTTGGTTGTGCTAGGATAAGAAATGTAAGAGATATAGACTTGTAAACACAGCTTACAAGCAAACCTTGATGTGGGACGCCGACGCCGACCCCGTGGTGATTACATAAGCTCTCTTATTCTTCGAATAGTCGAGCTAAAAAGGTATTTTCATGAATTGTACTTTAAACAGACTGAACATAAAACTTGAACTTTGAGATAATGTAACTCTTTAAATGTACTTTTAATATTAATACAGACTGAGCAATGAAATTTAACTCTGGTTCATAAGGGTGCTTGTTTTTAACACAAACAATGCTTCCTTGACAGGAAGAATAAAATATAGAAACGGATTTCC